>CAHIKZ030000477.1:345000-352500 GCA_903632075.3 Acanthosepion pharaonis
ATATCTATGTGAATAAAACTTCATTAAAACTAATTATAAAACAGTGCAATTTTTTTTTCTCCTAAAACGCTAAAAAGATATATCTATGTCTGTATAACGTTTACCAAGATATTCCTGAGATATAACAAAATTCATTTTTTCTTGTCGGATTGGACAGCACGTAATAATCCTCCAGGATAGCAAACTAAAATAAAATAAAAATAAATTGTTACATGGCAAAACAGTGTCTATGTTATGTAATATATAATTATAATCACTTGTATTTTGAAATTGATGCAAATTTTTATCCGAATCTATGGCTTGTGATTTTAGCCATTACATTTAGAGGTCAAAATACAACCTCGTTTGATTTCTATATCGATTGGCTTAATATTCTATTGTTGAGAAAAATTAAAATTTTGGGCTTGGTTTTGAATTTCCTTCAAGCTAATGTTTTTGGGAAAGGCTTGAGCTTTTACTTTCTCCCTGAATAAATGTAAAATTACGGAGAAACTTGCTGTATATACATTCTAGGCCAATCAGTCAATTACAGCATTGATTTAAAACCGTGAGAACAGGAAACTACTCCATAAATTAACTAAAAACAATCACATCAATTCGGAGGAATGAAGGAAGACGAGATCTTGAACCTGTATGTTTTTAAATGACATTACATTTTGTAATCGATAAAACGCGGTAAGTACACCTAATAAATAATGTAAAATATATTGGAAGCGTCGACAAAATAAATGAAATACACTGCCTACTGTATATTTGTTTCATAATCATTACAAAATATCGAATATATTTTCATTACAATAGACATGAACTATTTTAGTCACTATTTCTAAAATTAAGAGAGGCAAGTTTTGGAAACACGCGGGAAAATAGCGTTTGCAAAAGGTGATCCATATACTTGGAAAAAAAATCTGTCATTTTTTTTTAACGGAGAGATCTTCTATGCATTGTCTATTCAGTACGTGGGCAGTTTTCGTACTCCACAACTTTTCTTTTCATTCGTAGCCCTTAATAAAATGTGTCTCCTAATCCCTGTTTTCTCAACCATTTAAAAAAAACTCCTTAGATTGGTGACGCTCTGCTTCACTACATCCATCTTGAAATCAGTATATCCTGTAAATGTCTTTCAACATTATGTGTCCTAGATATTTCAACTGTTTCTTTCTTATCCTATGTTTCTTTTGTTTCCATTTGCCCTGAATCTTCGTCGTTTCTCAAGGGTTCAGTCCATGATAATCGCAGCATCCTTCGGCAGAACCATACTTCTTTTTCTGAAGTCACTTATATATCTGTGATAAAATGGGCCATCATCTGCTCTCCTATAGAAAGAACGATATTGCACATCATTTCAGTGAGTACGACTGAGAATATGGATATTAGAAGAAAATACTTCGCCCCCCTGATTAATCTCATTGCGGCGAGATTTTGGAATTATCACCCGTGACCATTTACAGACGGCGCGAGATTTGAAAGACTCGATATCATTTCCGTTGATTTTTCATAACGAAGAGACATATTCTTTTCGCTCCTGCAAAATGTGAGACAGAATTACGGACACAAGTTGCTTTGACCTTTTCTCATTCCATTTTAACTCTCATATTTTCTTTTATCTTCCATTTACACGGTAATATGTTGCTCGCACCTGGAGAAAGACGCCAGACACCAGGGCACACACGAACGTGTCTCTTCACTTTCCGTTACTTTTCTGTAGGACATCTACACAGGCACCTTCTCAACTTTAAATGCTTTCTTCTTCTAAACAAAAATAATGTTTAGCTCCATTAGACATTATAAAATAGTTTTTTAACTTTCGTTCATTTAAAAAAAAAGTTAAAATTGGGACCTCATATATATATATATATATATATATATATATATATATATATATATATATATATATATAGTTTTGTTGATAATTTGAATGCAGGAATATATCGAAACGGTTTTGTTCTCTGTCGCCTGAGGAATTTTCTATGTTTCATCTCCCTACATGTCATAGTCGAATAGGGCTATAAAAAACAGGATCAATATCTCCTCTTCATGGTTCCTCTAGGTCTAAGCAACGTTCGGTTGTTTGCCGTCTCTCTTTATCTCCACACTCAAATATTTTTCACAACCATTAGATAAATGTATCACTGTTTTTCTCTTTGTTTTATGCTCTCAGTATGACTTCTAAGTGTTAAACTTATAATGTCCTTTTTCTGATAAGATGTTTCATAATTTTCATATTTCGCTTCTGGGTTTAACTGTAAGTGTCCTTTTAGTTTTAATTTTCTTCATCTCTTCTCAGCTGCGCAGATGTTCAGATGGAGAACATTTTCTTTTAGAGCTAAAATGTATCATGAACATCAAGTTGATTGGGTGAATACTTTTCAGTCTTTTTTTATTATTATTTGCGTATATCATAGAGTCTGCTTGCGTATGTGTGTTTAAGAGAGAAAGAGAGAGAGAGGGAGAGGGAGGTGGGTAAGAGAGATGTAAGACGGACAGATCGATATACAAAGACAATGTGATAGAGTACTAACACATAGATTCCGCTCACCTTGATGAGGGACGAGTAATTCTTCTCTGTCTGCGGTACCTGTAAGTTTCTGTATCAGGTGCATTTGTACAATAGTCTTTACAGATTCCGGCCACATATGATTTTACTAAAGTCAACTCCCTTATCAACACTTTTACGTGAAGTATATATTATTGGTTTGGGTTGGATGCACTTTTACGCTTGTTTGCAAATTCTCTCACTCAGACACGCACACAAAACAAGCGTGTGCGCCCGCGCGCGCACACACACACACACACACATAATGGAACAATTTTTAATATCCAAAACATAGATTTTTTTTTGTAGCGATATAAAATATTTTATAGTAAAAATATTATTATTATATTTTTTTCAACGTTGTATCGAGCACTTAAAAAAAATAAAATGATAAGAACGGTGGATTATCATTGTCTGTTCTTTCTCATTACACACACACACACACACACACACACACACACACACACACACACACACAAAACAAACAAACAAACAAACAAGAGTTATTTATATTTGATACCCGTATTTGACAAAAATATCTGTTTATTTTAAAGATTTTGGATTTCTTCTACAAGCCTCTTTACTCGGGAAGCATAAAGGAATACCCCGGGCGTGATTCGAACGGGCGTCCTACATTGCAGGAGCAAGCACTGTTAAGTACTTGCTGCGTGTTTTTACCACACAGTTACAAAGACCCTCATAATACAGTGAGGTTCCAATTCGCCTTTTAAGCGCACTCGCTCCGTTAGGTTTAAATAGTATTTATACTGTCTACTGGCCTTTGAACGGATTGTTTATTGAAATACCTTATCTACTAAAAATAACATTTGAAGTAGTAAATATATGTCGGATTAAATGGTAATGTCCATAAATTATTTAGAAATTGCTTTCTTTGTATTTCAGATACGAATATGAGCAGATATATTTTTTCGGGAAAAATCTTAATGAGCGAATAGAATATTGTTGGAATTGTGCGTTGTAAATCAATGCAAAATATATAACAAAATATGTCTAGTCTTTATGAAATGGGTTCAAAATAGACAATATATGAAATATCTGTAAAATTTAGATGTTCCATATAAAAGAAGAAAAAAAATAATCAGTGAGAATTACACCCGAAAGATATTATTTTCCAGAATGAAGCCACCGAACATTTAGGTTAGTATCACGCAGAAATACAGTTATACATGAAAAAGTACATTTATTTTCCGGAAAATAGACACGTATTGCAATTAGAAAGTGTAATGAATTATTCGATAAAGTCACCTTGAGCCGCCATGGCGGATATGATGCTGTTTCCGACGAGCCTTAATGCTCGGCTAATGTGGTTCTCGTTAATGTTAGCCATCACTTTCACGGCGGCAGCCTTCAAAATCAAATTTTGGGACGGAACAAATACTTACGCGAATTGATCATCCTGTTGGGCAGGATTTGGGACATACCTAGACCCTCGATGGATGTAGTGGAGTTGACCCTGACAAAAGTGTAGAGATGAACTAGTGTTTTAGTTTGACACAGAATGACCAATTGAGGAATCATAGCCTGTCACATTACGTGGACTCGTGCACAACTATTTCACCAAGCAAAGTCATATGTGGCAGTTGCTTTTCACAGACAAGAAAGTTGCTATCATTGAGACACATTGTTTGGACGAATGTGAGACGATCGCTGATATTTATAAATATTTTCATTAACTAGTCATGTTAGTTCGCCTGTAAAATCTTTAAAAAATCGGCAGTACATAACATAACGTATGGTTCGTTGTATTAGTTCAGTCCGTCTTTTTCTCATTGCACGATAATGGTGTATACTTTAAGTAACTAGTACGTATGTGTGCATCAGTAAACAAACGTACAATTCATAAAACTGATTCGATAAGGAAACGCGGCTTACTTCTTCGAAAATATATTCAATCTTTCTTTACTGATTCCACATAATTTTTAGCCGTTGTCATGAGATGAACGCAGTTATTCCTATCACTTAATTTACAAAATACTTTTTAGGCTTAAAGATGGGAAAGTTTTCAATTTCGAAAGCTTCTCTTAGTCATAATTTGACATATTAAAATGAATGCTGACGTTCATTCTGAAATGTCAACATATATCTGAAAGTAATATCGTCATGAAAGCCATCTTGAGATTTGAGTCACCAGCAAGACCGGATTGATGATACGAAGTTTCAGAGAAGACGTAGATTTAGGAAATGTTTTTCATAGAGAAAATATAACAAGAAAATATATAGACTTCCTTCTACACGATTCAGAAATCAAGACTGATTAAATGTGGGACGTAAAGTAATTATTCATAATACATGAATATATTTAATATACCCCAAGTTTATTAACTGTATTTCCTCGCACGAACACACACACACACACACACACACACACACACACACACACACACACACACACACACACACACACACATATATATATATATATATATATATATATATATATATATATATATAAAATATTGATAATATTAGACCATGGAATATTAGTGTTTAGGGTTTTTATTATATATATATATATATATATATATATATATATATATATATATATATATATATATATGTGTGTGTGTGTGTAGAGAGAGAGAGAGAGAGAGAGAGAGAGAGAGAGAGAGAGCGACATACAGACAGATATCTTTAAATTCAGGAGATCCCTGGAATTAGGTACCTTGGATTCCCTATTAATATATATCTTTGCCAAAGCTTCTAGTACAAATCTAAGACGATATTCTCGACCGGAATTTTAACACCTCCCGCCTATTTGCATTTTCAAGCTAATAGCTGTTACATTAACTGCATTTTCATACATAGTTTTGCAACATATTAAAAATTATTCTTTCCTCTCTTGAGAAATATTTATATTTCTCAGGCGTTTCATCTAATTCATTTCATGTTGTCGTTCGTTTCATTTTCGGAGCTAATTTATAGAAAGCACATTGTATTTTATATATCTATGTTGCTCCGTATATAGTCACAGAGAAAAGTGTTGGGAAATATATGAAATAATTTTACTTGGAACAGCGATTTGGTTTCGTCATGTTCATTTAGTTGTAGCACAATGCACCTTCAATATTTAATTAGATTTCGTCTAGAAAAGAACAGCTTCCAATAAACTGTATCGCAAATCATTTCCATACGACTGATATATCTGTATGTTTTCCTTATTTTATAAAATTATACACATATATATATATATATATATATATATATATGTATATATATATATATTAATATATATATATATATATTATATAAAAATATACATATATATATATATATATGAAATTTAGCGTTCACATGCTTAGATATATATATATATATATATATATATGTGTGTGTGTGTGTGTGTGTGTGTGTGTGCGTTAGCGTGTTAGCGTCTGTTTCTGTGTCTCTGTGTTACTTCATAAATTCAACCTGCACAAGGATTAAGAGCTATTTGTTATTGTATTTTTACAGCGTAAGACGAAAAGTTTATGGTGATATATAGGGGAGATAAACGTTAACCATGAACTTAAAGAGAGTAAAATCTTTGTGGACGGAGAAGTAACATCTTGCTAATGCTTTTCCACAAAGCAGCGATTCGTGGGAAGAAACTTCTGGAGGGGAATACAAAGGAATACATCAGAGTTGATGTTACAATACGCCTGATATGGAGGGTCTTACTCGTGAAGTGTAGAAATGGCGGGCCTAAAGAATGTAGTTTGTGTGAAAATAATGATAGAATAGCGGGAGATACGATATTTTTCGTCCGGAGGAAATGACGGTGAGACGTTTTTTCACTTAGTCGAGACATGGAAGTAAAATTTTAGTCGCTCTTTCCCATACATGACGCTAGAACTCAGCTTCAAATGATGCGAATTTTAAAGACATTGTCTAAAGATCTGAAAGTATAGAAGTATTAACTTAAAATAAACATCACAAATAGTAATAATTACGTTGGGCAAAATTAGATTTCTCAAGAGTATATTTTTAGTGATGATAACTGAGCTACATTGGATGGTCAATATGGCGGAACTAGCGATTATGAAATCTTCGGACACAGCGAAAATGCACCACTTATGAACAATAGTATTAAGTGAAGTTTTAATTTCTGCTTCTATAAGCGAAGTAATAAATGTGCTTCTGTTAATGTATATTAATCCAATGGTAACCACACAGAAACGCACACTGACAGTTGGCAGTTTTATCACGACACCGAATACCATATAATTCTTAATAATATTTGATATATTTTCAGCAGCGGGTGCCAACATTTATTCGAAGTAATATTTCCCATGCGAAAAAATGTTACGATATTAATCAAGTAAATAAAATGATTTATTGCTCAAGTTTTATATTTGAATTCAGATTTCGAAACTGACCACCGACAGTCAACTCAGTACGTAAGTATTATATATATATATATATATATATATATATATATATATATATATATATATATATATATTAAAAGTGAGAATTTTATTTCTTAATCCGATAGATTTGATGACTTTTACGTGGAGAGCGCCTCTTTGATTTTAATAAGATTTCTCGAATTGCCCGTAGACAAAAATAAATTAATATACTCTTTAATCAATAAATGATTAAATTGACTATATATATATATATATATATATATATATATATATATATATATATATATATATATATATATGTGTGTGTGTGTGTGTGTGTGTGTGTGTGTGTGTGGACATAGAAGTTAACACGCAGAGTGGGCACATTTTTTCATACCCAACGCAATCTTAATGGCTTGACGATTGCATTTGTCATAAAACTGACATTGGCCACTCGCTGTTGACTTAGATGTCCACTATTTTATTGACATTCTCTCTATCTTGATGTTGAGCATTTTATCCCATCAATATAGCTTATACGAAAACTGTGTTTTGAAATGTGTGTGCATACACACATACGCGTACAAGGTGTTCGGGTAAAATTTGCCAGTTTTT
>CAHIKZ030000477.1:355000-432500 GCA_903632075.3 Acanthosepion pharaonis
ATAAAATTCAAATTAAATAGTGGATTTTTCCCGGCGGTCATAATTTTCCATCCATACATAAACATACACATGCATTTACATAGGCACTTGCATGTTTATATCTTTGTTATTTATTAATCTTCGTCAAAATACGTAGTTCCAAATCAGTTTAAACCTCATTAAAACATTATAAACAATTAATTTGTTAGGCATTTATTACAGTTAAGCTAATTACTTGAACAGCCAAATCAGAATTATTTCTCTCTGTAAGATTAAAATATTATAAAGGGTGTTTCATTAAGACGGATCAATGTCAGCAGTAAATAAATCAGTGTTATTGGTGAAAAATTATTAATTTCTGTATTTGATCATGTTTATTTAAGTCATGGCAATTATGTGCGAAAAATATCATCGCCCAAATGTCCGCTAAGTCTTTAGCGTCACACCTCCTCTCGATGGTCTAAATTTTTGATGACGTCTCTGCATAGTTGCTCCACAATCTCACCAGTATTCCTTATTATTTCATCCTTCAGCTGTGGAATTGTTGTTGAATTGTTGTTGGCTTGTTGTTAAACCGGAAATCAGTTATAATCAAATGCCTGTACTTACTTTCTTTCTTACTTTTAGGAGGACCCCAAAGTGGTTGGCAATTGACTTCGCTGTTTCAGGAGATGATGCGACCTGAAAAATTCCCGGTGCATTTCCGGTTGAACTTCCATTTTTCTAATAGGCTTCGATAACTGTAAGACGTTGTTTCCTTGTTAAACTCTCCATGGTTGAAATTGCCAATGACATAAGTTGTTAAATCTGAAAAAAAGAAAAAAATCATTAGAAGCTCAAACTTAATTCACATCTAAAATCGGTCCAGGTTATTGGAATATTTAAATCAGTTATGATCATTAACAATATTTGCACATTTATTTTTTTTTAATTTGTTTTTCCAAGAATAGATTTTGAAATTCTTTGTAATTTCTGACATTTTCACTTCAGATGTTTTACAATCTTTTTCTATATCAATGTAACTAAACTGATTTTGTCTTTCTGTAGTTTCAAATTCGAATTAATCCTAAAATATAAGAAAGCATTCGTTTTTTTTTTATTTCTTCATCCTACATTGACCCGGATCTAATTTGTCCAGAATGTCTGCTATGTTAAACACGTTACCACAAACCTCTCCCTCGATATGAGCTTTATGATGGAAAATACGAATTTATCATATGTTCACATCGTACTCAAACTAAGACAATGACGAAATCTGAAGAAAAGAAAAGCAACTATAAATTATGTGAATACAGGCGTGGCTGTTTCCTCCTACGAAAATGAGTATTGATTGGTCGGCGTAATTTCACACACACACACACACACACACACACACATATATATATATATATATATATATATATATATATATATATATATATATATATATATATATAATAAAAGACACGTCATTTTGCGCGTTGTTTACTATTTATACTATCTCACTTTTTTCTCTCTTTATGTATGTTTAGCTTGCGATAATAGATTCTATTAATTATCCTATGTTTCTAATACTATTATTTTCTTTTCATCATCCTTATTTTCTGTAACTGTACTGACTTTGCATCATGTTTCTTTCTCATAACTTTTCTTTATTCATTTTATGTAGTGACGGGTTTATTTACTTTTTATACACAAACTTTGTAACCTACTTATTTTTATATTGTTTATATTTTTCTTCTTCTTCTTCTTCTTCTTCTTCTTCTTATTATTATTATTATTATTACTACTACTATACTACTACTACTACTACTACTACTACTATTATAATTTGCTTTGGTTGGAGCGAGTTATCCAGAACTAATTTCATCAAGTCTTGAAGGGACAAGATTTTGGCATCAAAAGATGCGCACAGATGGGATTCATTCATTCATTCGTGTTTTACGGCTTATCAACCCATTGCAGGCTATTTCAAAACGGAAAATATTTTTAAGTTGTAAGAATCATTTCTTCTTAGATAACAATGATTTACTGATACAAGTCTTAGTAATTAACACGTAGCTGCGGACAGAAGAGGTGAATTCACACCTTTGCCTTTTGTATTTTCACGTTAGTGAATATAACCAATCCAACGGGAATCTCCGATTAACAATTTCGAGCTATTATCTATTAAACCTTCTGCATGCCAACAGCACATGTTATTTCCAAGCGGTGATGACCCATCTAGTTTCTGGCCAGATTAGAAGTTGTATCGACGGGATATAGCCGTAAGCATAGAAGAGGTGACACACAAGCAGCAAAAATGCAATTATGTTCATTGTATAAAAAGAAATCCACTCAAGATGTTAGAAGTAACCCAGGAGCATGATTTTTTTTTTAAATTCCCATATTTTAGCGCTGCTTGTAATTCGATCTGCATATGTGTTTGCTACATTCGTTATCATTCATAGAATATTAATGACAACAATTTAGATTCTCTCGTGCAATGATCTATTCTGCTACCTTCTATCTTGAGCTGCTTGAATTTACATGTTATTTTATTATTATTATTATTATTATTATTATTATTATTATTATTTTTATTTTCTTTGATTTCTAGCGTTTACACATTTCTTTCCGGGTCCCGCCCAGGGACCTAAGTTTAGAAATGGCATCATGACACTTTCCACTGACAAAAAAAAAAAAATTAAATTACATAGATAAAGCCCTTCGTAAAGTGTGGGCTGTACTTGTCAGAACAATTTTTTGTATCTCCTTGAGGCATGGACTTCCAGGAATCGCTTCAATTAGTCTCCTGCAATCTTTTCCAACCAGTCCTAGGGCTCCAACTACAACAGGGATTGTTGATGTTCCTATATGCCACATTTTCGAGATTTCTATTTCAAGGTCCTTGTATTTTGACAACTTTTTGAATATCTTCAAAGATACATTGCAGTCAGCAGGAACTGCCATGTCAATAAGGAGGCACCGTTTTTGTTTGTGGTCTTTAATAACAATATCTGGCCGGTTGGCCTTGATTGATCTGTCAGTGTGTATTGTGTAGTCCCATAGAATTGTAACAGGTCCTATCTCCGTAACCGGGTCTGGGTGGTGTTCATACCAGTTTCTTTCAGTTTCCTTCCGTAGAAGTTTGCAGATTTTCCAGTGCAGATATTGGCCCACTCTGTGATGTCGGGTTTTATATTCAGTGGGTGCCAACACCGTGCAACCTGATACAAGATGATCAATCGTTTCTGGATATTTATCACAGAATCTGCATTTTAGGCTGATACAATATTTTAGTATATGTGCTTGATAATTCCTAGTTAGCAAGCATTGGTCCTGCGCAGCAAGGAAAAAACTTTCAGTTTCCGCTTTCAACCCTGCACTACGTAGCCACTGATGGGTACAGGTTTTGTCTACGTCAGCTTGTTTAGTACGGGCAGAGTATTGGCCATGAAGCGTTTTATCTTGCCATCGCTCCTGTATCTGGTCGGTTGCATTCGTCTTTGCTGTCTTTTTTAGGTATTTTGCAGTTTCAGCCGGTGTTTTGTGTTGTAGTTGCATCTCTACGCCCATTTGAAACTCCATTTTGAATTTGTTGGCTTTTTCATTACGGAGTAAAGACGCTTACTACTTTCATGTTCCTTGACGCATACCATCATCCAGTCTTCTGTAGTTTCCAAATATTTTTGGAGGCCAATTGTTGTAGTTTTGTAGGACAGTTCTAGTTGAGCTAATCATCTGCATCCTTCGGATCTGGGCACATACAGACGATCAACATCAGCTTTGGGATGATGCATGCGACAGCAAGAGAGAAGCTTTCTTGTTTTGGCGTCCATTCGCTTAATTTCAGCTATGGTCCAGTTAAGGACATTAAAGCTGTATTGCACCACAGGGACAGCCAATGTGTTTATGGCTGATATCCTGTTTTTTGAGTTTAGCTCAGTATTTAGTACCAGACGTACACGCCTGTAGTACTCTTTTCTTATTTTTTCCTTCATTTGGAGGTGTTGTATGCCATCTCCTTCGCTAATTCCTAGGTACTTATAAGCTTCTTCATGCTCCAGTTCCCACTTATAAGCTTCATAATGCTCCAGCTCCCTTATTATTATTATTATTATTATTATTTCCTTGCATTTATGTTATGTACATATTTCCTTTAAGGTCCCAACCAAAGGCCTAAGGTCAGAAATGGCTTTGTGATAATTTCCACTAATCATTTTTGTTAAAAAACAAAATAAAACAAAAAAAAACAACCAAAAGACAAAACTGAACACTAAGACCACTCACATAATATAAAGTTCTTCATAATGTGTTAGCTGTACATGTGAGTACAATGTTTTGTATTTCTTTAAGGCATGGAGTATTTTGGAATCCTTTCAATGAGCCTACTGGAAGAATTTCCAATCAATTCGAGGGCTCCAACTACAATTGAAATTATTGATATTCTCATGTACCTCATTTTTAGATTTCAGCTTCAAGGCCCATGTATTTTGATAGTTTTTTTTTAAGATCTTCAAAGATATATTACAATCTACAGGGATAGCCATGACAATGAGAACCCACATTCTGTTCTTTAGGTCTTTGATTACGATCTCTGGGAGATTGGCTATGATTTTTCTGCCTGTGTGCATTGGAAAGCCCCATAGGATAGTTACAAGTTCTATATCTTTAAATGGGTCTGTGTAATGATTCTACTAGTTCCTTGCAGTTTCCCTCGCGTAAAAGTTACATATATTCCAGTGCAGATACATTATATTCAGTTAATGCTAGCACTGTGCAACCTGACATAACATGTTCAATTGTTTCTGGATATAATCCAAACATCTGTATTTTTGTTGTTTTTGTTGTTGTTAAGAGAGCAACAGACCGAAAAGTTGTCAATGGAGAACATATTAAGTAAAAAAAAAGTAATACATCTTACGTCCAAGACACTTAAATCTATAGTATGTGCCACAATTAAAAGTGTGACATAAAATTACAGGTTTTTACATGGCTCAATATTATCTTGAAGCTAGAAAGAACTTCACGTAGTATCACTCAGTTTCATAAAAACGACTCAACTTGTGTTTGTTCCAAAATAGATTGACATCACACTTAAAAAAAGAAAAAAAAAGCACCTGTTATTTAATTGATAGCACTTTTCTTAGTATAGGCGATATTTCGAGTAAAGCGATCTTCTGGGCACTTTTATGTTGATGTCACCTAGGACATTGTTTTGAAAATGGTCCATTCCTTTTTCTCACTAGACCCAGAGTTTCGATTACTATTGTTAGAATCTCAATCTTCATTACCAACATCCCATTAATCTCGATTTCAAGGTCCTTGAATTTGGACACTTGCTTGATAATTTTATTATTATTACTAGCAGTGGTAGTAGAAAGAGTAGGAGGGAAAATAAGATTAATGTATCTACCAAACGCACCACGCGGTCAGATTTTAATGAGGGGTGTTCGAGCTCGTATGTTCGTCCAAAGATTTTATATCGACCCCATAAACGGGGTCGAGTAGCTGTTTCCCGAGACTTGACTCTACCCTTCGACATAGCCTAGTTTGGGGATGCTCTCTGCCCGGATGCAGAGAGTTTGAGTAGCGTAGTTGGAGACGAATCTCCAACTGCAGACTAACAGGAAGAGGAAGAGTAGTATCAATGTTGTTCAATTTATCATATATATATATATATATATATATATATATATATATATATATATATATATATATATATATATATATATATATTTCATTCATTGTTATATATTTCATTGATTTTAATTTCTGTTTAGTCATTCTTTTATTTGATTGTTTTAATTACGTGGTTTTGTTAATGGTGACTATATTCTACATCTTTCATTTATTTGTCAAATTGATTTCATATTCATTTTTGTTGTGTATTTTTCATCCTTCCTGTGTCTTTAAATCATATTCAATTTTTAGCTGTTCTTCGGCAATTGATTCTATCTTTAGTGTTTTTTATGTGTTTATTTTTTGTCGATTTTCTCATTTTATTTCTCGCCTTCCTTATTTCATTTGTTTTTCCTTCAGTCTTATTTGTTTTTACTTGTATGTTGATCATTTACAATCAATTCCTTTCGCTTCTTTTTCATATGTCCTCTAGAATTCTCTCCGTTCTCACCGAAACGCATCTTTCCTCTTTTATTTCGTCTTGCCTAGACTTTCTTTCTCCTCCCCTATTTTCGATTTTCTCTTTTCCTTTTCAACGTTCTCCATTTGTCTTAAATTTCCATCATCTTTATTTGTTCGCATCGGTTTCTTTTACTTTTAACGTGACCGTCGTCCAAACGCATAAATACACAAACACCAATCCAAACGAAAATCCTCATTAAATACCCGAACGTGCATATATTGCTGAGAAGGCAATAACAGGCGTGCAGACCTTTTTTTTCACAGCTCTTCGCTGTACAGCTTCAGCGGCACGCCGTAAAGGAGAGAACCCGACGAGAATGGACGAAAGAACAATTAAACATCACCAACTGCGCATACTAATGCAGGAAGAGAAATTAACTGAGTCTCCGCAAAATGTATTACCGGCCTTGATACGTGAACATATTTTCAAACAAAAGCTTTGCTAATGTTTAATACTTTTCCTGTCTTGACTCGCCTCGTTGGACGTTCGCCATAATAATAATAATAATAATAATAATAATAATAATAATAATAATAATAATAATAATTTGGATGGATGTCATTTATTACAACATTGTTTCTTGGCATCCTGATTAACTTTATCAAGTCAACTATAAATCAAATTTCCCGATGACCACAACATAAATTATGTAAATAAGATTACTCACGGGGATTTAATGATAGGTGGGCTTTGAAAAAGACGTGGGGGTGGATATTTTCATAATCTGATTTTTAGAATTTGTATCAAATCAATTTCGCAATTCTACATCATCATATTCTTAGAATTGATTGTTCTTTAAAGAAAGAATTTTCCACGGAAATAAAAAAAAAGAATGTTGAGCGTTAAGCGATGGTTGTAAAGTTGCTTTTTAAAAATATGAGGAAGAGTGTTATATTCATTACAGACTTGAGAGTGCAGTAAGTTTTATTTACAAACAAAGATATTTTTGCTGATCATTTTTGGCGATTTCAAGAACATCATCAATCACATTGCAAATGCTGACAATCGAATGTTCCTTTCCGACTGAATATTCATGAGATTTCCAATTATTTTTTTCGTAGTTGTCTCTACATCTATATCAAAATCATCTACAAAAAAATGAAATGATCCGTTTTCTGTCATATTTCACAATTTTTTGAGATTTCAATGTTTTCGCTTTTTTTTCTAGAAACCTCAGTTTTAAACCACATATGATTCAAATCCACAGTTTTTTTTTTAATTTTTTGTTGCAGGATCATTTCGATATGGTGCAATGGCAAGCAATTTTGTCTAATTAAATCAATTAGTCCTGAGTAGTGAGTTCGATCCACACGGGGAACTCCATACTTTCATCCTTGTGGCACGTCTAATTTGCTCTTAGAAAATTGTTAGGGAACCTCGACTTTGTGTCATGGTTAGCAAGCTTGTCTCGCTAGGTCAATTACGACTGAGTAGTAAGTTCGGTTCTCACTGAGTGTCTCATACATTCGTCTTGTTCCACATCGAAGCTACTTTTAGAAATTACTTGGGAACCTCGACATTGTGAAATGGTTATCAAGCTTGTCGTGCTAGAACAATTAAGACGTGATAGGGGGCAGATCCTCACTGGGTGCCCCTTAATTTCAGCCTTTTGCTACGTATATAATACGCTCAGGAAATCATGATTATGTTATTAACCGATTACCTACCACGAGCCCCATTTGGGGATCTGTTAAAATTAAACTCACTACATGTTATTCCTCGTATTTGCATTCAATTGCTTACACACAAAACAGTTGCAGGGGTATATGTTACAACACTTGGCCTTTAAAGTTTTTATTATTAACCGTAAGAAATCGAATTTCTGTCGTAATTTAACATTTTACGAGTAGAAAAATAATGACTATTTTGAAAAGTATGTTTTTATTATTTCTAATCAATATTATTAATTTTTTATATTTTATACATACATATATTTGATTTTCTAGTTTCTATAAAGACGACAATGGCAACAACTGAAATTAAACCTAAGAATAAATAAACTCCTAAGACATCTGTCTGGGCCAAAAATGCGCGTTAAAATAATTTGACAGTTAATTGTTTAAAATCTGTAACTTCGATATGTTGCAATGTTTAGCAATCTTATCTCGCTAAATTAGTTACGATTGAGTAATGACTTCGATACTCACTGGGTGCTCTATAATTATGCTATAGAATTTGTCAAAGGAATATGGCGTATTCACACAGTTATCGACGTAGGAAGTGTTCATATTCGGATATACACTTTCGCCCATTTCCCCGTGAAAGATATGAATCCAACTATTTCTTGCTCATTTATGGCTTCAAGAGGAAGAGACGCAGAGTTCCATAGTCATTAACGGAAAGAAAATCGGAATTCAAAATTTCAAGAAGTTAATTAGAAACCACACAATCTTTATCTCAATGTCGAATCGTTGATAATCAAGAAAATGAATCAGTGTAAAACCAGAATCCCATAAGTCCTGAAGGAACATACTATTTAAAATTATATAATAAGAGGTTTTTTTTTCTACTTTACAGGAAGTAACCTTTTATTTCTATTTTTTGTGTCACCTGTTAGGATTTAACAGCTATGACCCACTTTGCTACGTCCACAGGTTTGAATCACCCCCATTATTTACAACCTTGCTTCGGCAGAAATTGCTTTCCACCACGAAAGATTCATCTAAATGTTCGCTACCAGGTGGAACAATTTCCAGCCTGCATGATGCACCAAATAACACAATCTTAGTCTCCGTGTCTTGCATTCGCTTACGACCACATCACGTTGAAATACCAGTTTCTCTATGATCACCGAAGTTAAGCAACGTCGAGCCTGGTTAGTGCCTACATGACTGAGCGGTTGGGAATACCAAGCCCTGTAAATTTGAATGTAGGGCTGGTGTCATGGATACTAGCTCTAACGAAACTTTTGTTGTCTCTTAATACTCTGCTTAGCTTTTGAAATGCATTTTTGGCCAACCCAATGCACCTTCAGATGTTCGCACTTTCCGTCCTTTGTCAGAAAACTTCCCTGATTTTTTCGTTAATTTTTTCCTCTTATTTGTATTTATATCCCTGATTTGTACTTTGCATTTTTGGCTAATAACAAACTTAAATCTTTATTATCTGTTACAAGCCTACTTGTTTCTTGCAGGTCTTTCTGTGAGCATAAGGAATCTAACTACCACGATCGTCATAAATATTTTAGATATTTTTTACCAGTACTTCAAGTTCGTTCTTGCACTTCAGAGTATTTATTTCAGGTACATGCTGTGGTTGAATATCCTTGCGTGGGAGAGTTATTATCATTTGCATTCTTTTAAGATATGTTTTAACAATGAAAATCGCAGTGGAAAGCCTATTGGGAAATTCCTTTTTTCTCATTTTTTATCCAACTCTTTCTTCAATTTGGTTCACTTCATAGATTTTCATTTGGTTAAATATGTATCCCACCTATCATTCCTCATATTCCGAATCATTTTTATATGAATAGACATACGTTAATTACTATTTTAATCAATCCAACGCATTGCATATATTTTCCCAACTTGATGACGTTCACGTCAAGGTAGAGCAGTTCATTTGGTCATTTAGTTAATCTACTGCATATTGTCATATATTCTGCCAATAGTCACCTACTATACATGAATTCGTATACTTTTCTGTTATTTGTCGACTCACGATAACCCCCCTCAAAATATTCGTTTTGTAGTTTTACGCCTGGGTTCTTTTTTCGCGGCTAATATTCAGAAGAGGGTTGTCCTTATTCTGATAATTTTTTCTAGGACTTTCGTTTTCTTTGGAAAGATTTTAGCATATTCTGTATTATACTGAAAATTATAACCAAGATACATCGATTCCATTATATCCCGGCGATTTCCAGTATATTATTAATTTTGTACTTTTCAGTATTTATTTACGTTTTTAACACACGGCTTTTCTTTTCGCCTCTTTTTCATATTTATGTCTTGTGAACATTTCATTTCGTAATTTTGAAAACGGAAGCTTTTTATGTATTTTGAAATATTTTTCTGTAACTTTTTTTTTATTTCTTTTTAATCAGTTATTTGTTATATTCCTTCTACTAAATCGAATATTTTTTATATTACTTCCTGTCACATAGTCTGATCCATGTCGACATGTATCGGAATAGCCATGCATCGCTTTGCATATTGGCGATTTCTCTTTGTAATTATATTTTAGGTCATAATTTTTTTTTTTTTACAATGAGGTTCACACTTTACAAGGCCCCGGAGCCACTCGAGCTACAAGGTTACAGAATAAGAAGCATAGTTTATGAGAATAGTTTGGGAAGATAACGATTGACAAAGGCAGAGATTGTAATGATCAGGAAAATATTCTCCTGGAAGTCGGTTTTACAGAGCAGTGGTTTGCGGGAAGAAGCAGCACGAATTCTCGACAATAGAATATGGATAGAATGAGGGTGGATCACTACAGTGAGAGGCTTAACACATCCCGTGTGTTTGTGAGAGGGGTTCCAGATTGGAAAATAATCTGCCATTCACAAGGATGTGGAGACACATTTGAACTCTATCGAGACAAGAAAGTGAGGACTGGTTAGCTCCTTCCCAAATATTACAACACTATTCCATTCTCGGCCTGATCTGACTCGTGTCAAGTTAGAGGATCAGTATTAGTTATCAGGTTTTTATTGAAGCGGTGCATCTTTAGCGATATAACGTATGTACGAGTTTCACTTGATGTCTGGGTTGAGTTTAGCATTTAATAGTCGCTCAAGGCACGGGGCCTCACCGAGGATATCCATTCAGCGTGACTGGTGGTAGTTCAGGGTTCGATCGGCGATTAATGTAATTGGTTTGGTACTCGAGTCATTTTTTCCCCACCACTGAGATGTTAGAGACAGACTGGAGAGAAATCAGCTGGTAATCTTTGGTCATCACGAGTTTTGGAGGTGCACACATATCGTTGTATAATCGGCATAAATATTCGCAAATGATCTGAGGCAGATCATGGGCACCTCGAGGCGGTGTAATGGTTAGCATGCTTTTCTCGCTAGAACTGTTACGACAGAGTAGCTGGTTTGATACTCACTGGGTGCCCCTTAACTTAGGTCTTGTGCTACATCTAATCTACGTTTGGAAAATCACTATGCTTAGGCAGATCATTTATGCAAAGTAAAGTGAGGATGGTCTGAGAAGTGACCCACCTTGGAGAAGCCTGCGTTGATCGCTGGATGACTGGCCGATAACAACTACTTTCAGGGACCTACCCGCCAGGAAGGACTTTATAGTGTGTCTATTCTTTCGATATTAATGTTTATGTTGTAAGAAAATCTTTCATCAATTCTCTTCCAATGTAAATCATGTAGCCGGGCTTCCTTATATCTTTAGTGTCAATGTAAAGAAATAATCTATTGACGGCTTTATTCGCTGCATTTACAATCCTCCGATCTTCTTGTGTCACAGACGCGTTCCTCTTTTATTTCATCGATTTGTTTAGTACTTCCACTTTGTCTATCCCCTTGTCATTTATCGTCGGCGTTTCTGCGTCTATTCACGGATTTTATCCTTGAAGTAGGCCGTAATAGCTTCTATTATATTATTCACGAGGCGTGTGTTTCTGATATGTTACTCTGTTTGTAAGGCGCTATGTTAAATTGTCTATTTTCTAGGGACTTATTATCACAACAAATGCCTTCAAATTAAAGCTATTATTTGAGGGAAAGAAATATCCTTAAATTACCAACACCTTTCTCATTATCTTCATTGACATCTGTACACCGTTTTCCTGGACACTCACATGCACGTCGGTTTTCTAATGAATCAAATTTCTATTACCCCAGGCGTCTCCCCGAAAGCTATCAGTTAAATACCAGTGTGTATTATGCTATCAAGCTTTGCGCGGCAGCCAGTCGAGAAATTGGATTAATCTGAATTCAAAACCGTGGATAATAAAATGGGAAACTACTCAAATATCTTTCTCAACATGTCATATTAATTCATAGCTAATAATAAGAATGAAACATCTGATATTCATGATCACATCTTTTCTGAAGGAGTAAGGCATAAAAAGATGCTGTTGGCATATTTCCCGAGGCTCCAAATCGGAATTTCACAATTTTATCTATTTTAGGGAAGCTGCATTTCATCTGTTCAGTATAATTTTAATTTCATCCGCCTTTACACTGAGGACCAGTGGCAAGATCGTGTTGCTCTTCTAACATCTGTTCTGTTTTCTCTCTCTTGATTTTCTCATATTTATGAGATACTGATTTTACAAATGCCTTATCTGCTAATGGACTTCGTTTAGCGCCGCTGGGTAGCGTTGTATTAAATATTGTAACAGGAAAGCATATAAAGCCACACTTTTTTTTTACTCCCTCTGTCACAGTTTGTGGTAGGTGCAAGACATGACCAACAGTCATCGCCGGAGGAAATTTTGCCTCCTGAACAAGCCGACTTCTTAGTTTCATCCAACCACATGGTGCGCGAGCGCACACGCACATTTACTTTCACTACGCTAAATCCTCATATGTATTTTGTACTTTCATTTTCTTACGTATTTGTATAGACATATGTATAACCATTGCTTTGTTCTTTTTCGGTGGGGCTATGTTGTTATTTTTGGCACCATTTAACGAGGCAGAAAAAGAAAAGAAAGAAAAGAAGAAAAGGAGAGGCTAAGGACCGAATCGTGGATGATAAGCAGAACACACACGGCTAAGAGACAATGGATAAGGGATATTTTGATAAGTAACAAATAGCGAAAGGGTGTCATTTCAATGACAGGGAAATTCTGAGTAAAAAGAAAGCGAAAAAAAGAAGCAGATATGTTTTGGCGACGGCTGTGTTATCTAAGGATATGAAAACAAACTATTGGTACGGGAAGGCATCTTATTATCAAATACAGACCGACTGGCCAAAGAAAAATTCAAATGAAAATGTTATTTCGATAAGTGACGAAAAACAGGCAACTAAAAGGACTTTGGACAGATATGAAAAATTAAAAGCCACCCACGAGTGTCCTCTGACCAATTTCCTTCGACGGAACATCCTTGCCCTGCGATAATAAAATTATGTTATCAGAAATATGTACCGATGGGAAATGAATGGGAATTTAGAAATGTCTTTTCGGGGCGATGGTTGGCCGTGTTAAGAAGAGCACCCATTCGGATAATTAGCGATAAAATACCTGACGAAAACCACGTGTAGAACAAGAATTGACGACCGCCATTGTTCATATTGTCCCGTTTGCGGCTAGAGAAATGATAACAGCGATTAAGAGGAAGAAAAGGAAAAGAGAAGAGATAATTTTTTTTAGTTAAGCAAGGTATTTTTTTTCTTCCTTAAACAAAGCCGCGGATTCGTCCACACCCGACTAGGACATCATTGGTCAAGTGGTGATCACGTGACGCACGAAGGAGGAGGAAAGATATTTTTTTTTTAGTTAACCAAGATATTTTTTTTTCCGAAACAAAGCCGCGGATTCGTCCACGCCCGACTAAGACATCATTGGTCAAGTGGTGATCACGTGACGTGTGGCACCATGCATATTTAGGGAGCTGAAAAGAAATATTCATAAATATTTGCCGAGAGCGGTCACGTGACGCACGAGGAGAATCGGTCGACGCCCTTGTCAGAAGTGTAAGTGTGAGGGGCCGATACGAAGAAGCGGGGATGTTGGTATACGCCCCTCAGAGGCACAATAAGGAGGTGGGAATGAAAGTGAGTTACCGAAAATGGAAAATCCCTAACCAGAA
This sequence comes from Acanthosepion pharaonis, assembly GCA_903632075.3. Classification (NCBI taxonomy): domain Eukaryota; kingdom Metazoa; phylum Mollusca; class Cephalopoda; order Sepiida; family Sepiidae; genus Acanthosepion; species Acanthosepion pharaonis. Next base: position 368,806 of record CAHIKZ030000477.1, read on the forward strand.
ATAAGAAGGGTGGATACTTATTTAGAATTATCAAAAGAGAATCCCCGACGCCAAACAGACCCACCGCAGTTTTGACGGCGTCAATAAAAGCGGGACCCCAACCGACAGAAATCAGTTTGAGAGCGGACGACGAGAGAGTTTGAGTTGGAGTTTGAGCCGTGAACGACAAGCAGAGATGAGCGCCCAGTGTTGAAACCGCGTCAAGATAGCTAACCAAGATTCACGCACACTTCTGGACTCTTCTTCAACCAAGAACAAGTAGTTTGAAGAGCGACTTAAAATCAGACCACAGAAATAAGTTTTTTTTCGACTTTCGTCCAAAGACACGCCGAAACACAAATTTCTTAGAGAGCAGACAACTGGAAGCCTTAAAGTTGCCTAGTAAAAGCGTTGTGCCACAATCCACAGAACGGGTCGGGAAGTAGACATAGTCCTATGTACCGAGCAAATAGATATAAAAGTGTGTTACCTTTTTCTTGATACGTTGGACCTTGTGAGTTTTTATTTTATTTCTTTTTTTTTTATTATACATAATTGTGTGTTATCACCCCCGTTAGACTCAACTTGCATTACGGCCCCAAGCCCTGTTTGATCTCGTCTGTCTAAGATCAAGTCACAACGTGGGTAGGCAGACCGGAGATCAGTGCAGTTACCCTGGTAACCAGGCGTTGGAAGCGGGTTGAGAACGACGAGGCTGGTATCAATCTAACCAAAGAGTTAGAACGTCACGTTTGGAGCAGCGAGGAGCGAACAGCTGACGCCGCGACAAAAGACGTCACAACGGGTGCTGTCCGTGACCAGGATATCAGAGCCAGGGGAGCACGTGACGTCACAATTGGCGCCGCAAACGGGATCGAACGACACAGTCGACGCTGCGACAGGGGGACGACGTCACAGACGCACGAAGGAGGCTGTCGCCGCCCATCCAGAATGTAGGTATGTATGAGAAGCCGCTACGAAGAAGTGGGGAGGGCAGCTTACGCCCTCTGAAGTATGGTGAGAAGGTGGGAGTGAGGAAAGATTCCCAAAAATGGGAAAAAAAAGTGGAAATTCCTAACCAGAAATAAAAACGGTGGATACGTATTTAGAATTATCGAGGAAGCCCGACGCCGACAGACCCACCCCGGATTTGGTCGGCGTCCATATAAGCGAAGCCACAACGAGCAGAAATCAGTTCGAGTTCCAGTGAGTTCAGTTCCAGAAAAGTTTAAGTTGAGTCTCCAGTTGAAGCCGCCTCGCAGATAGTTGACCAAGATTCACGCAAATTCCGGACTCCTCTTCAACCCAAGAACAATTATTTTGAAGAGCGACTTAGATCCAGACCACCACAATAAGTTTTTTTTTGACTTTCGTCCAAAGACACACCGAAACACCAATTTCTTAAAGAGCAAACAACTTGAAGCGTTAAAACTTGCCTAACGGAAAACGACGTGTCACAATCCATAGAACGGGTCGGGAGATAGATGCAGTCCTATGTATCGAACAACTAGACATAAAGTTTGTTACCTTTTTCTTTGATACTTTGAACTTTTGAGTTTTCATTTTCTTTTCTTTTATGCATATTTGTGTGGTATCACCCCCGTTGAACTCGGTTTGCATTACGGCCCCAACCACTGTTATATCTGGTCTGCCTAAGATCAATTCACAACGTGGGTAGGCAGACTCGAGATCAATGCAGTTACCTTGGTAACCAGGCGTTGGAAGCGAGTTGGGAACGACGAGGCTGATATCAAATCTAACCAGATTTCCACCCGAATCACCAAAAGGTGAGAACGTCACATTTGGGTGCCGCGACCGATACCAAGCCAGTTGGTCGTCACAGGACGAGACAACACGACTAACGCGACAGGCGGACGTCACGTTTGGAGCAGCGACACCCGAATGGAGCAGCGAGGAGCGAACAGCTGGCGCCGCGGCGAGGACGTCACAATTGGTGCTGTTTAGGGACGTCACAGTTGGTGCCGTGGTAGACCAGAATAGAACGTCACAGTTGGCGCTGCGACCAGGGGACGACGTCACAACTGGTGCCGTGACCAGGATATAGGACCCTGGAACAGTCACGTCACAATTTATAGAAAGAGATGCATAGAATGAATCCGTTTTGAATCCAAATGATTAATTCTTTTATTTTGAAAGTTTTCATCAGCAGTAACATGTAACTCATCCTGTTAAAAATATCACCCCTATTTACTACATTGTCACTGCAAGTAAGGCATTAATTTAAAAAAAAAAGTGAAATATAGAGAAGGAAAAGTCTAAGAATAAAATAAAGGGAGAATAAGAGAAAAATGAAGCAAAGATGAAGACGAACAAAATATTACAACAGTAAAAAGAAAGAAAGGTTGAAAGACATTGGATTTAATCTTTAATATATATATATATATATATATATATATATATATATATATATATATATATATATATATTTCTCGATCCATTTCTTATCATTATGATGATGTTATCTTCCCAGCGTGTTACCCCTTTAGAAAGTGCCTGAAAACCATTGAATTTTTTTAAATTATATCATTAATGCCTTTTTTTTTGTTTGAATTGTAAATAACAAATCATATTGTGCGTAAATTAGTGATATATTGAAATGGCCTGCTCTAAATAAATTATAAGCAGTATTTAGACTGAGTTTTGAAACAGACGCAAAAAAATAATTGAAAGAAAGTATTTTCTGTGAAACTTCAAGAAATAGACATGGAAGAGCTGACACAAAACCATAAAGAGAACCGTTCTATTTTTAATTTCTAATTATGAGAGTTTACTATATTCATTAGTATGGTAAACAAATATTTGTTGCCTGAGCTAAAAAAGAGTGTTTTAGTCCAAATCAAATAAGTTGCTCGGACTCAGAATTGCTACAGCACGTCAGAAATTAACGATATACGCATGCGCAAAACATTAGGAGCCCATTTCTTATATTAATTACAGTAGACAGGAAATGAATTACCTGGGACTTAGAGTGGACGCCTCAAACCTCTACTTAGAATTATCCTAGAAAGTTAGGTTTAATGCTTACTTCACATTAAGAACATGTTGACGTGGTTTTAACGTAAAAAGGAAAAGTCCATTACTTTTCATTTTCATCCGTCTTTTCAGCGCATATATATATATATATTTTTTTAAATTTCAGAACAAAAACAAAATAAATTAGGATTCAAATTTAAATAAAGCACAATTTATATTAATTTTATTTTTTATTTGCTGACACACTAAGAGAAAAAATTGTACATAAGCTGAAATATTTGCACCTAAACAAAAAATAATTCATAGCTGTCGAAATATAATATCGCGTGAGGAGAGTCATGCAAACAATACTATCGTCCTGGGTATGATGATAAATTATATCCGTCTGTCAGGCCTTTGAACGTGAAGTTGGAGATTTAAGGAGGGGGAAATCACCGTTTGACGGCTGTTGTTTTAGAATTCCAACTATGGACTAATGACACCCCACAAAAAAATCAACAGTACATTTTCATAATAAAATGAACAACAACTGTTTTGTATAGGAAAATGACAATTAATACATCACTGAAAAATATAAAAACTTATTTATAGTAAAATTATCAACAATACATTTTATGAGTTACAAAATATATTTAAAAAAAATGTAACTTTACACTGTAAGTATAAAATTACGCACAAAATATCTGTAGTTGAAAGCATATAATTACGTACAAAATATTTAAAATTCGGCATTAAATAGCTGATAGAGACTGATATGCCGCTTAACCAAATCAACTAACAAAAAATACATATTTATTGCAAAATTACTAACAATAAATTTTATCTGTAGATGAAGGCATACAATCGTGTCTGTTCCCTTATATAAAATTTATGATTTTTATCTTGTCTAATTATATATAACTGTAAGGCATAATAATATAATAGATACAATACACATATATTTTCGATGTCCTCTTATTACTAAGAGAAAAAAACAAGAACAACATCTATTATATACCTGAAGATGTCTGTATGAACAGACGAAAGCTTGTGTAAAATAACAACTAATACGGCAGAAATTTATATGAACAAGGATCAGTTCATTCATAACGGATCTAAGGTTTTTGTGTACTATTTGAATTGTTTGCGAGATGGATATCTCGCCATTTAAAATCATTAACCTTTGCATTAGTTTTGTGTGAATAATTCATGTATTTGTAAATTGATTGTACGTTTATTGTAATTTAAATAACCGATCCATGTGCGTCTTTTGGTTAATAAGTGCGACATTACTGTAATTATTGAACAATATAGTTCATGCCACTTTGACAGTAAAATTTACCAGTAGAATAATTTGTTCATTACCATATTTGGTATAAACGCAAACATTTAAAAAAAAGAAATTCAAAAATCAAACTCAGCGTTGCATTGGCGCGTTCAAAAACCAATATCTCATTTTCAATAGCATTTCGGATACAATACACATATATTTTCGATGTCCTCTTATTACTAAGAGAAAAAAACAAGAACAACATCTATTATATACCTGAAGATGTCTGTATGAACAGACGAAAGCTTGTGTAAAATAACAACTAATACGGCAGAAATTTATATGAACAAGGATCAGTTCATTCATAACGGATCTAAGGTTTTTGTGTACTATTTGAATTGTTTGCGAGATGGATGTCTCGCCATTTAAAATCATTAACCTTTGCATTAGTTTTGTGTGAATAATTCATGTATTTGTAAATTGATTGCACGTTTATTGTAATTTAATATATATATATATATATATATATATATATATATATATATATATATATATATATTCTCTTTATTCAGGTTATTTTAAATTACACTTCAATATGACGATACATTTGTATATAAGTGAGTCCTGACATATAATCAATCATCATAATATACTCTCTTATTTAGAGTTTTGCTATTCAATAATGATTTCTTCTATGCACTTTGTCTCTTCAGAACGTGTGTGATCATGTCTCTCCACAATATCCTGCCCGTTGATCTCTTAGCATATTATATAATTTTGCTATATTTGTTCAACCAAAAATCTACATGATCTCGTTATTTGCTGTTTTCCTTTGTCATTTTTGCCTTCAATATTTCCTGTGATTGTCCAGTATTCTGGACATTCTTTCCTTGTTATGTTGCTTAGACAACTGTCTATGTCTTGCAGCTATGTACAAGTGTCCATGTTTCCCTAAAACTCCGTCGTTGCTCACATGCACAATCCATGGTATTCCCAGAATATTTCCCTAGATCTATATTGCTGTTAACGTTACAAAGGACAAATCGGGCTTAAAATGAACTACTCTTGTCATATTTGGATTGGAGCTGCCCATATCTCGTTCTACAAATGTCCAAAAGTGTCTCCGAGACCTTTTGGGTAACGAAATATTCTCTACCCTCCAACCGCTCTCTCTCACAGCGTGCTCTATCGCTACTTCCCCGGGAATATGCTCGAACTATATTCCTTGATTCTGACAGTTAAAAACTTCACGGAAATGATATACATAGTGGAAAACCACCCAAATTCACTCCATATTCCATTGAGTTCCACTCGAACAGATTCTTCCCGCGAACCACTTGCTTTGTGGAACCGACTCCCAATGTGATGTTTCCCTGAACTCTACAATCCAAAACTGTTCAAGTTTTAGATTAACGGTTTTCTGACCCTTCTATCTACAAAAATTGTCTGTTAACGTAACCCTCTACATCGATTGCCTCAAACGTTGTCTAGGTTAAATCTTACTGTAAAAAATAACAAAAAAAAACCTGAAGACTCTTCTTTTGTATTTAGAACATCCGGATATATTGCTGACTTAAAATTCTTAGTTAATATTATTTAAGTTATTTAAATGATAAATATTTTATACTTTATTATCATTCACTCTTAATCGTGTTATATTTTCTGTTATTTTCACACCTATTTTCATCCAAATGCTTTCGTTGTACCAGATTAAGACTGAATTAATTGTTCAAGTAACATCATATCTTATCAAAGAGGCAGGGAAAAGTACATAATCTAATTTCACTATCAATTGAATTTATTATCAGAGGAATTCCTGTAACGCAGAAGGATTACAACATTATCAGTACATAAGGCTGAAACTATTTAATCCTATATTGAACTGCTTGAAACTTTGCAAGCTGATATCTGGGATATATATATATGGATTCGAGAATAATGGATTTGGATTCGAGAATAAAACAGCATTTAGCCCCCAGGAATTTGAATCCATCCTCCAGGAATAGCCAACTGACAAACAGTTCTGGTTCTGCTTTGCTGAACATTTAATAAATAATAGGAAATGTGTGGAAAATTTTAGTGGTGACCGATTTATAATTTTATCGAGGTCCCACTCCACATTTCACCTCAAGGTTCTAGAGTACTTGTATATATGATCCCGTGAGCCTTCCTTTTGTAAACAGAGGAAATGCTTGCTGGGTCTGAATATTATTAGACTCTAGTTTCTTGAAATTCATATTTTTTCCCCATTCGATTACATTCATTAATTAAAAATTAATTTGAACGCTTTTTTTAAATTCCCTGAATAAATAGACTTGATAAGTCCTGGGACGAAACCGGTTGTTTTATTTTAGCTTTTGCTTTTAAAACATGCCTTATAAATATTGTCTTTTCCTATCTATTATTAAATTCTGTACCACGAAAAACTTATTCAAATATATATATATATATATATATATATATATATATATATATATATATAAATTTAATATATATATATATATATATATATATATATATATATATATATATATATATATATATATATATATAAATTTATATATATATATATATATATATATATATATACCATATAGACCCATTTCTGCCAAGGGTGAAGCTATACACTAGGAGAGCAACACACTAGGATTTCTCGGTCATTGCGTTAAAATAAAGTGGAGCGACAACATCGAAACAATTGCTTCATCTACAGAAAGATGTATCCCGGTGTCGTGTCAGATATGATTTCTTTCAAAATCCATCTTGCTCATTTACTAACCTACCATTTTCCCCGTGTCATATCTGCTCTAGTGTTCCTGCTGAACATCTCAAGATTCTTGACAAAATCCAATGAAGCATTTTTAAATTAATAAAAACTGACCAGGAATCTCGATTTCACCCAATTTCTTACAGACGTGATGTGGCTACACTCTTTCTATTCTATAAAAATTTCAATGGAAACTGCCTATAAAAATTATTCCCCCACCCCGGTGACCCGACTTCATGGATATCATTGTAGTACTCAGTTGGCAACTAGCTCCCATTCTTTTACTGTTGAAATAGTTGAATGCAACCGGGACTTCTAACTCCGACATTTTCTCGCACTCCCAACCTGTGGAACTCTCTTCTTTTGCCTTCCTTCCCTGCTAAGTGCAATCTTCAAGAATTTAAATGCACATTCAATGGCTGTTTTCTTGAATCCACTTTATGTTTAGTCCTTTCCCATATTCCCCCTAATCTCAGTCTGTTTCACAGCAATCCTAGCTATGTGATAGTGAGATGTTCTTTTCTTGTATATAGTTTCAGTGAACGATGAAGTTTCTTCTGAGACAGAATGCTGTAAAAACCGCTGCCTGGATATGGCGGTTACACCTAAAAAATTTTTTTTATGACACTGATATTCACAGGTCATTAGATATAGATATACACTTTTAAAATAGAAGCATGTATCCAGTAAATATACCGATTATAAAACAAATATAATTTGTCAGTTAACTGATTAATGCTCTATTTAGCACCTTGACTTCCAACCTTCTGTATTTGTTCAGTCAACCTCTCAAGCAGTTTCTGTTTACTTACACACACACACACACACACACACACACACACATATATATATATATATATATATATATATATATATATATAAGTATAGATATAAAATAAAAGCAGTTAAATGCTGAAAATATATATGTCCAATGTTTTTGTAAAAAGTAGATTTAAAAGAAAATATTTTAAAGATTTATTTCTTTAGATCAGTTCAATCAACATCATTGCATTTATATTATACTTCGAATATATCTGTTTTTTGTAAAAATTCAACTCTATAAAAGGCTCAAGAGTCCCACATGATAGAGTGCAATATTCCAAAGGCTAATGATGAATAAAATGTTTGATATGAATGACTGATTTTTATTAAACAATTAATTACGGTGTATAAGTACAAGAAAGCTAAATAACAATTATTTCTTGACAAAAAGAGATAAAGATTATTGTGTTCAGGTAAGCACCAACGCGTAAAAGTATTCTAGAAATGGCATGTCTTCCTTCTATAACACGGAAGGAATAAGGGTGATTCAACTGTGCCTTTGCAACTTCATGTGCATTTGTGTGCATGTGTGCCTGCATAATTCCTCCCACGATTAAAAAAAAAATGACAATATAAAAAGAATACTTAATTCACTTTCATCTTTGATTTATCACCCGAGTCGTTTAATTTAGTGTATATTACTGCAAATTTACTGCTTCTTTCAATATTAGTAAACAATAACAGGCGTCTCGATACGTTTCGGACCGTAAGACAGATACAAGCTACATGCAATGATTGCAGAAAAGTCAACATAAATGCTCTATTCTCGAGTGAGATTCTTTCAAAATCTTTATTTAATTTTAATAGTTCTTCCCGTCTAAATCATCAAGAGAAGATTTTTTATAAATATGTTGTGATTTGTTTTAAACCACCCATATATAATTATATTATGTATCATTCGCCAAATACATTATCATTGAGATAAATATTTGGGTGGTAATTATCATTGTAAATATCTACACAATGCCTTATATAGATATGAATACATAATATATATATATATATATATATATATATATATATATATATATATAATATATATATATATACACATATATATATATATATATATATATATATATATATATATATATATATATATATATATATATATATATATATATATATATAGCGTGTGTCTGTGTGCAAAATAATCTAACAAAATATATATATACGTAATATTTAAAATTACATTTGAATTTATCCTGTTTTTGATTCAATACATGATCCTTTTTGTACACACACACACACACAAACACACACACACACACACACACACACACATATATATATATATATATATGTGTGTGTTTGTTTTTTTGTGTGTGTGTATGTATATTTACTAATATTTCCTACGTTCACTGACTTTTTTCTTCAACCAAATAAATGTTTATGTCCCTGGTAAATATAAATGTGTCTATTCCTTCCTAGACTTATCAATATTTTTCACTTGTTAGATATGAAACAGTATTAACTGATCTCAAATAGTCCCCAAATAAAAGATATCAATATTTCTTGATCAATCTGTTAATGTTAGCAGTTTCAGATTATTTAAATAACTTACTTGCTAAGAATTATTGGTATGTTTTCAGGATGTCGTGTTGTAATTCAATCAAATATATATTATATTTTATTAAAAGTCAATCTATTAAAACATTCTAAAGCAAGGTATTTAAATTGATAGTTTTTGTGGTAGTTGCATGCATTTTAAAACTAATCGTTTGTTGTCTCTTCATGCGTGCTGGCACGTATCAGCCCTCAGCATATTTCCGTTTCATTTAACTTAAATAAGAGGATCTCTATATTTATTCTAAAATTATCATGGATATTACATACATCCTAGATTTGTCAAATATTCGTGAGTAGATATGTTTCCTTCCCGTGCACTGTACTGCTGGGAATATACTGAGATTTTTCTAAAAATTTCTTACAAACAACACATTGATTTTTTTTACTACTACTAGTACTACTACTACTAATAATAATAATAATAAAAATAGTCACATCCCTGTCATCTTAGAGTCGCTGCGAAACGGAGCATGGCGTAAACAGTTATCTAAGTCGCTTTGGCCTGTAGATTTTGCATAGCACATGAAGTTATAACCAATGTTTGCCCAATCTGAAGGCCTGCCTTGCTCATGCACACTAGGGTATTTGTTCCCTGTGGGTAAATTAAACTGTGACTTTTGAATGCAATCGAGGCATCCTGCCAAAGCAATGCCGAACCATCACCGCTCTGGCAGAATATGGTGCGTTATAGAATTATCAATCCCATTGTACTAGATTGCCGTAGACCTAATAGAAATTTAATTTGCCCTTTGACAGGTCTGATTTTTAAGCATACTAACCGTCTAGTCACGCTCCTCATCATAAAGCGCTGATGAGGCAGCGAGATTTGTCGCCAGTGACATTCAATCGTCATATAGTATTTGGTTACATGTTACTAATAGTATTCATAGAGTACCCTGGCGCTCGGGTTTTTCATACGAAGATAGCCTTTTTTATTACAATTATGGTAAATTAATGAGAAGGTTTTCAGCTCAGTATGTTCTTTGGCCATTGATTAGATTTTAGGAAAACGGGAAAGGACTAGTACCTCTCAGCACGACCTTGTGTATATGCATTCACAAACTTATTAAGAGAGAAGGCAAGCATCAATATCGCAGAGGGCAACGACTATCCAGCCGAGTCAGAAATTAACAGTGTCTAAAATTAAATCCTCTTCTCTGGGCAGTCATTGTATTTTAAATTTACCTACCTCCTATGAACAGATTGCGTGGAAGCGGTTTTGAATATGGTTACGAGCTGTTCGTATGAATGAACAGGTAATTAAAGCTGTCCCATTGGACAGGTCTATATTGGTAACCTCAAAGACTTGGAAAACGTTGTGAATAACGCAAGAGATAATGACCTGGTGTGGAGGAGCAACGTTGGGTGAGTGCAGAGAAGGAAAGATCTGAACAATACTCTACTTTGAAGTGATTCAAGCAGCGAGATAATTTAGGGGTAGGGCAAATTTGCATCTGTGCCAATTCAGGGCTAACTTAAGAATGTCAAAAGAAGGCATCGATATATATGCACACACACACACACAACACACACATTTGTGTGTGTGTGTGTGTGAGCGCGTAAGTGTATATATATATATATATATATATATATATATATATATATATATATATATATATATATATACAGACTCATAAATAGATACGTAGGTTCATAAGAATGAGAGAGAATGGGATAGAGAGAGTGAGATAGATAAATACAGATTTATATGTGCAAACAAAAAGAGATAAATGCTGAAAATGAGGCAACCATAATTAGATAATGATAGCGAGTGAATATATTAATACGTGGAGAGTTATTTGGACAGATTATCGTTGATTGAGCATTAAAGTATATTTATCCGTGCTTAATACATAAAATATATGCATACAAGCAATCAGACATCTTGTATAGTAGGATGGAATAATAAATGTGGTCGCGTCTGTTTGCGGTATTTAAATTTTATATTGTTGTATTAAGTGAGCAATATTACGTGTGAGAAATGAGACAATCTATCTATCTATCTATCTCAGTTTATATCTATATATGTCTGTTCGCTCACACACACATATAGATAGATAGATATCACAGTCAGTTCATATCTATCAATCTATGTCTGTTCATATCTATCTCTCAATCAATCAACCTATGTATCTATATATATATATATATATATATATATATATATATATATATATATATGATACTGCAAAAAGTTTGAAGAGCATTCATCCCTTATAAATCAGAACGTTGCAGTTAACTATTATGTGCGCTACACCATATGAGTATGCGCTTTCTCGAAAAACCTTGAACAGGTCCTAGAAATACTCTGTCGCATATGAAATATAATTGAGTATATTGATGTTTGTTTTTTCTCCCTCACTCTTCTCTATCTCTTTCTTTTTATATATATATATATATATATATATATATATATATATATATATATATATATATATGTGTGTGTGTGTGTGTGTGTGTGTGTGTGTGTGTGCATGTGGGAAAGCGACGCGGGGGCTGGATGTGAGAATAAAACAACACGTTCCAGTTAAAATCCGAAATCGGAAGAGCACTCCCTCGGACAGTTTGACCAATACGTACGGGTCTTCCATCGCAGAACACCTAATAAATAGCCACAATTGTACTGTTACTTTTAGCGTGGACATTCTTACCATCCTTAGCATGCCCGACTCAAATTACCACCTAAAAGTGTTGGAGGCCATCTATATTTTATCTTTAAAGACTTCTCTTTGTAAACAGAAGGACTTTATATTAGGCCTCCAAATAATTACCATTTAATTTTTTTTACCCACCTATAAACATTGTCCATTGTTCTTTTTTTATTATTATATTATTTACTCTATTTACCTCGATTTAGCTCTGTTGAGCGAGGTACGAAACCTTTTAGCTAGCCCATTTTTATTTTACATTTTATTATCATGAGTGGTAATAAGAAAACTAATTTTGTCTGTTCATGGCAGTGATAAAATTTTTTATACCACCAAACATATCTTTAAATATATATATATATATATATATATATATATATACACACACACACACACACACATATATATATATATATATATATATATATATATATATATATATATATATATATATAAACCTACCCAATTCTGATGCAAGTGAGACCCATAGGAACTAAAGTGTGCGCTGTCCACTGATCGCGTTAGCGTGCCATTGTTCATTAAAACTCTGCAAACTTCAAAGAAGCCGGAAAGAACTCACTACTGACTTGGAATAGCGCCACTGAACAAATTTAGTACCTATCATCAGCATCATCTAGTGGCCCCACTGCTCCAGCCACTATTATGTCGTCGAATCAGCACCGGATTCGATGAGGAGTTGCAAAATAGTATCATTTCGGACCGAAGAAAAATATTTCCTTTCTATCTATCTATCTATCTATTTTTCTATCTATCTATCTATCTATCTATCTATCTATCTATATATATATATATATATATAATATATCTTTTTTCTTTCTTTCTATGTATCTATCTATCTATCTATCTATCTATCTATCTATCTATCTATTTAAACTTTGTTAGAATTCAAACGACAACTTATGTTTTTCTAAGATTTTATTTTATTTTTCGTATTTTTGTGTATAAACTGCTTCTTTTGATCTGATCTTGTTCCGGAAAACATAGTTCTTATTCAGTTCTGGTCAAAATTAACTGAACAAAAATACAGGACAAACAAATTAATTTAGAACAGATTTTACTTGTACTAACTTAAACATAATATACGACACACAATAATTTAGAAAAAATTATGCTTAACTTGTCCGTTGAAATTGATATATTAATTCTTGCTACCAGAATATACTCTCCTCTTCCTCTCTCTCATAATTATATATATATATATATATATATATATATATATATATATATATATATATATATATATAAAGAAAAAAAACAGTAAGATACTTATAGATATTTTTATTTTTACAAAATAGTGCTCAATGTAAATTTACAGAGCATTAATATTATAAATTAATTGATTTAAAATATGTTTTTTCCCTACACAGTTCTAACCATGTTTCAAACATAGAAGCTAAAGCCCTGAATTTAATTTTGCAATTAAATTAAAAGCATTAGTTTCATTTCATCCTCAAGCGAATTTTGGATAACTTTTTTAAAATTACTGGGTTTTAAAGACACAGCTAAAATCACGTTTCCATGGTTACAGAATATTCTACTTCAATTGGACAAGGGATGTCTAGGTTTTCCTTATGACAGTATCATTGTATCAGTTATTAGCTACAATTTGATAAGGGGCAGGGATGTACTTTTCAATTAAAACTGACATCCGTTGAATTCATGTCTGGATTTTTTTTAAAAAATTATTGTTAACGTTAAAAAAATTCTTACGACATTTTTTTTTTTCCATTTATAAATTTAAAGATTTTTGGGGTGTTCAGATCATAATACTTTTTATTTAACTACGATTTGAAATATTCTCATTTTTATTATACTATATTCTTTTTAAGAACAGTTAAATGTTATATATATATATATATATATATATATATATATATATATATATATATATATATATATATATATATATATAGTTAGTATTTTTTTCTTGGTATTCTGAATAAATTCGTCTCTTTCTGCTTCTCGTCATATCTCTAGCAGCGTTACAGGTAGTTCCTTTATTGTATTGCATAATACCTTACTGATGTCATCTTCAGCTTGTAATGCCGCAATTACCGAATCTTCTAACGGTTCGCCTTTCGCAGGTATTAATCGCGATAGCCCATGAGCGTGACCTATTTTCTTTGATGGTAAGAACTCAAGTTTGAAATTGTAGTTTAGTAACACAGTTCCCCATCTGAAATATCTGTTCGCTGTATAGACTGGAAGACCATTTTTTTAACCGAAAATCGTAAGAAGTGTTTTGTAGTCCGTTTGGAGCGTGAACTCTCTCCCATAAATCTATCTATGAAAACGAAAAAATAAAATGCCCAATGCCTCCTTTTCGATCTGTGAATAGTTTCATTCCGCCGGTAATAATGATTTAGAAGCGTGTGCAACGGGTTTGTTTATACCATTCCGCATCTTGTGTAGAATACACGCACCTTCCCCGTGTGATCTTGCGTCACTTGCAATAATGATTTCGAGTTCGGGATCGAAATGTGTCAATGCTAACCCAGAAGTTATTGTTTGTATTATTTCCTTAAATGTTTTTTTACAGTCCTCTGTCCAATTCCAATTATTCTCCTTTTTTAATAACTCATTTATTGGGGCCCTCAGTTTATGCATATTATCAATAAATTCGCCATAGTAGTTAGCTATTACCATGAAACTTTGTAGTTCTGCAATATTTTTTGGTTCAAGCATATTTTTAATTGCCGATGCCCTCTCTGAGTCCGGTTTCCTACCATTTTCATTTATTATCTGACCTAAGTATTTAATTTCATTTAGGAAAAAATGACACTTTTCTCCTTTTACTTTGAACCCAAAGTTCTGAAGTCTTATGAAAACTTCCTTTATGTGTGATGTGTGGTCTTCAACCTTGTCGCTCTTAATTAGAATGTCATCCAGATAAGCGGTCGTGAGCATTGTGTCCATCGTTTGCTGAAAATTGCTGGTGCAACTTTTACTCCGAATGGTAGTCTGTTGAATTTGTACAACCCTTTGTGCGTATTAATGCAAAGGATTAATTAACCTCGGCCTTTTGGCTGGGGGTTTTTGACAAATAATGGATCGTTTCTTGGCCGAAGGCTGAGATTCGATCAAGGCTTTGACTAGCTTGGACTGGCTCCGGCCTGGACCTGTTAGGACAAGTCATGACCAGCTTTGACTAGGCTCTGACCAGCGTGGACAAGCTATGACCAATTTTGACCAGTGGCCTTTGAGTGGAAACGCTCGGGTCTCCCACGTTAAACGACCTTGTGTCACATCTTGATTTTGTGGGAATCAAGTAAATATCAATTAATGCAAAGGATTTTCGTATACTCTTCTTGTACTGCGATTTGTAGATAAGCCTCACTTATATCTATTTTGGAAAATATCTTACCGCCGTTGAGCTTTGTAAATATCTCCTCCGGGCTCGGTAGTGAGTAATGATGGTCTTTTATAGCCTTGTTAAGCCACGTCGACAAATCTGCGCATACGCGGATTTCTCCTGATTTCTTTTTGACATAAACTACCGATGCTGCCCATTCACTAAACTCTATTTTTGAAAGAATCCCAGTTTGTTCAAGTCTCTCCAATACTTTGTCGATTTTTCTATAATAGCGAACGGTAGGTTTCATTTCTTTTTAAAAACTGGTGGGAAGTTTTCTTTTAATTCAATTCTAGCCTCAAATAAGTTGCATCGTCCCAACCCGCTCGAAAATACCTCAGGAAATTGGATATATAATTCTTCCTTTAATTTTATAGCATCTGATGGTTCAACCTCTAACTTTTTGCAAAAAGAGCTGATAGGTAGATCCCAAACGTTGAAATTTTGCATCCAGTAGATACATACTAGATTTTCAGTATCTTTCATGACGTATTTCTTAAGTTTTTTTGTTTTCCCGTGAAATTTAACATTTGCGATTATTTCTCCTTCGAATTTTATTTACTTGCCTGTAATCGACTTGACAATTTTTAGTGTATATAACATGGTTGGTCAGTTAAGATTTCTCCACGTCTGTAGGTTGATTATATTGAGGTCGGAACCCGAATCCAGTTGCAATTGTATCATTTTATTTATATTTCAAGTTCTATATACTTACTTATGTTGGTGTTGTCTTCGTTATGCATTCTAGTAGCTGTTATTCTAATAGTATCTTTTCTGTTCCTACATTGTGATGCCACGTGGCCCATTTTTCCACACTCAAGACAGTTTTTATATTTAAAACGGCAATCCTTGTTCCAATGTAGTCCTCCACATCGATAACATGCTGATGGGGCGAGGGCGGGGCTCATATTTGCTTCGATTTTCGTCATAATTTGCCCTGTATGTTGTACTTTTTCTCTTATTATAGAATTTTTGTTTTCTTTCCGTGGAGGATGAAAAATGTAGTCTTTTGTTTAACTTACGTATATGAGATACTATTGACTCCTCAATGTCATTCGAGTCTTTCTTTATACTTAGGCATTTCTGGCAATCTTCCGCTAATTGTTGTAGTGTTAGTACAGGTTCAATTTGTAATTTTGAAAGCATTCTTTTGCGCATTTCACTATCTTTTGTTGAAACTAATCCAAGAACAAAGATGAGACACTTGAAATTGTCCGGGGTTAATTCCGCTAATTTGACGTCGTCGTACTGTTTATTTACGATTGCGGCAAACGTAGAATAATCCTCATTATCGCCCTTTACCAGGTAAAGATATTTCCACCTCCTGTGGAAGAGTGATGTTTTTGGATAAAGTGTTCTTTAAGACATATAACTGCTTCGTCAAATGCTAAATCTTTCGTCTTTTTTAGCAAGATATAATCCACGAACCTTGTATATTCTTCAGTTCCTAATTTTCTAAGCAACAGACGTAGCTTTTTTGCTTCTGTCCAGTTTTGACAGTCGATGTTAAAGATGTATTCATGTCTTCTGAAGTAATCTCCGAAATTTTTATCCTCATCTAGAGAATATTTGAAAATCTCTATGGTATTCCACACTGCGTCTTGCGAAAAAGTTGCCTCTTTTTCAATATCTAATTGCTTGTTACCCGCTACTTTCAATATTAGTTCCTGGAGCTCTATTTGTCTTTCTTGATTTCTGCGTTTGTAGTAATTGCATTTGCCATTTTTCTTCCATTCATTCTTGAAGTTGTAATTGTTGATCATTTTGATATTTTACCAGTTCTACCAAAATATTTTTTAAAATCTTCCATGATAACTCAATTTTACGTATTTTTAATCCTCGTAACTCTTTGTCGCCAATTTGTTGTGGACGACGAGGGAAAATATTTTTGTTGTTTGTTCTTCCCGTGTGATTTCGAATCGGTCGTCGCCAATTTGTTGTGGATTCCGGGATGAAATCCGGTCTCAAATGAATGACAAACGCAGGAATGAAATATAGCAAATAAAGGTATTGATGTAATAAAACACTTGGTAATACGTTTAGTAGATCCAGAAATGCGGTTAATAGCAATAATAATATATATACAGTCTGGGAAATTCAGTATCGAAGTATGACTTCCTTCTGAGTCTACGTGCTCGCAGCTGTGACTCCTACAAAGCGGTACCTTACACTCTCACTCTCTGACAATCGGATATTCACAGGGAGCAGTCCAAGTACAAACTGGGCGAGTCCACTTGTATAAAAATGGGTGGACCCCTTAACAATATACATACACATTCCATATATATATATATATATATATATATATATATATATATATATATATTATTTAATTTATTGTAATATATTTCTAATCTCTGATGTTGGCTTATGTAAGTCGAAAGAGCTTAGACATGATTCACAATTAAAACATGTATCAACATAGTGATTTTCCGTGTTTCAATGATAATGCAAAACGATTATTCGACAATATGAAAGCAATTTACTTAAATAGACACAACTTGTCTATATTATTTAATGAAACATGCATTAATAAAAAAAATGCTGCCTAAATACACTATATATATATATATATATATATATATATATATATATATATATATATATATCACACACACACAAACAGGTTACACGGTGTTGGCGAAATTGCCCTGTCTTACAATTACAAATATTCTATCCATGGTAGTGATATATTTTACCCATAAGTATAACTTCCCATGAATTTGTAATTTTTTTTTATTATATTTGCGTTTATGAATCTTCTGTTTTAATCATTTAACCGCAAGCAATGCGCTAATATCACTAGGGGTTCACAGTGAGTGAAAGAGAATGAAAATTATCTTTTTGAAGACAAGTGAAGAAAGGATAAAAGGCAACAAGGTTTAGAAAAACACAAAATAATAATTAACGTTGCATTTAAACTTTTGAAGATAGTAGGTGTTAGGTAACCAAGAAATCGCATGAGAATTTCACAGAGGAGCAGAAATTATATTATTTGAATAGAACAGAATGGTACATTTATTTAGTTCAACAGTAAACGAATAAGAACTATTTTGCCTACCTAGTTGCACACTTAAATCCATGCAGTCTAGGCACTAAGAGAAAAAGTTGATCCTAACAGTTGTCGTGAAAATATTTGTAGAAAATCAGAGAGAAACCATGATACTTCGTATTGGATTGAAGTAAAGATTCCTGTAAGGATCAAATACATTTAGACACGGCTCTGAACTTTCTCGAAATATACAGTATGAACACCAGAGTAAATATGATAACCATATGCAATATACGGACAAATGGTTACTTTATAAATGAGCAAGATGGATTCTAAAGTTGAGTATTGTCCGGTACGACAGAGTGAACCCACTTTCCTAACAATTGATTCAGTATAATCACTCCATTTCTTATCAATGGAAAATTTGAGCCCGACAAGGCCCAAAGTGTATTTGTACTTGAAGTTAGCATCAGCCATGCTGATGGCAGACCGAAAGAGTTTTCTATAGGGATTAAATAAAAGTAATTTTTTGTGGAGGCATTAAAATTTACAAGCCATATTTCTCTGATTATTTTTTATACGCAAGAGATTAAAAAGATACTCATTTAAAAAAAAAAAAAACACCTAATGTCTTCAATTTTATTTATGTGCTTCCACATTGTAAACTATTCATATTAGATGTTATTCATAAAAGTCATTATAGAAAAAGGGGAAACACACTCTATTTTATTTAATACCTGCTGTTTTATTCAAGGTAAAACATCTGCTTCGCCTCGCATCAGAAATGACTACATTTGCACTTTTCACACATTTCTCAACTGGTTCACAGTTACTTTATTTATTTATTTTTTTATCTCCAACATTGCAGTATTCATGCGTTGACTAGAGAAAAAAATATTTTCAAGTACTGCGGCGAACAAATATATTTTCTTCATTCTTGTACACTTGTGAAATTCTTGCTTTCCCTACATAGTATCTTCCAGTCTTGACTCTTTATAATATATTCATTTCAATATTGCAGCTTGGTGTGCGAACCATCTTTTACATAAAATGTCTTTTATTCTCGGTTTCGAAGAAAGCGCGCTTAGAGTAATGGCGCGAAAAATCGATAACAGAGTTTAAGTTCATCTTCACCTGGTCCTGAAATCAGAAAAAAATAATTCTACATTATCAGTAATAACCGTTCTGAATCGACAATGGCAATTCCTTGCATTTCGAGTTGAATTTACTCTTGACAATGCTATTTACAAGGAATATTTAATAAAGAAAAAGCAAAAAACAAACAAAAACAACAAACAATATATAAAAGAATTCGTTATATTTTAACTGTACAATGTGAAATTATATTCCATTTCGAATTTTCCTAAAGAGAAGAATAAACATCAACTATGTCCTTAGATCTAATTCTCTTCATTAAAATTTCTCAGGAACTCACAAATATAGCAGGATTCAAGGGAGACTCATCTTCGTGTCTAATACCGAGGTTTAACGCAAAGATAAATTGTCTTCTACGTCGAGAGGGGAGGTATGTCATAAATCTTGCAGGGACAAGCAGAAATAGATTAAAAAATAACTATTTATTGGATATCATATGTGTAAAATATAAACTAAACAGAACAACCAAAATAATTCATCCGATATCTAGATAAACAATTTTATACTATAGTAAATCGAATACGCTGGTAAAGAATCTGTACTCACAATTTTGCTCCATATTCTATAATTTTAATCTCTTCATATCAAGTAAGGTGTTAATTCCACTAAGGCGTATGGAGTTAATGAGAGTGTCAGAAAATTAGAATATATTAGTGAAGAGAAATACAATAAAAGAACAAATTTTAGGATATTCAGTATTTAATTTTTTGAAAAACGTTGGTAACGGGGAAGCACGAACTCGTAAGAAGTTTCCAAAGGTGAGAATTATAAAAGAAGAAATTACTATTTACATTATTCGGACTATGTAAATAGTGTACATAATACTTCATCTCAGAAATATAGACAGATACTGAATAAATTACTAGAAAATATCATACGGTTACATATGTTTAGTTCAACAATAAAATGTGAGACCAAGTTGTCAATTCAGTAGTAATCATCTATTCATGCGGTCGACGTACCAAAGATTAGATATTAGAAAAAATGCTATGAGAATATTTATAGAATAGTCAGAGTGAATCTATGTGAAGCCGGCGTGAAAGTGACTGAAGTCAAGTCGCCAGGTCACGAAGGATAACTTTAGAGAAACTTCTTTGGTTATTGCTGAGTATCTCTATAGTAGGGACACTAGAACAAATATGGTTTCAATATTCAATGCACGGAAGCTTATTTTCTTTTAAATATGCACCCAGCATATATATGATCAATTTAAATAATGATATGTATTCGTAATATATATAACATTCCTAGGGCTCATAATAAGGAAAGAGAACTTGGAAAATCTGATACTGACAGGATAGTTTAAAGGCAAGAGGGACAGTGGAAAACTACGAATAACATATTTAGCGAGCTTGACAAAATGAATGGCACAGCAGGTTTTGGAAGAGATAACAAGACAAAATTAATTAAAAGTTACAAAAACCGGAAGTTGTTGGAAGCCCTGATCGACAACGTGCTGAAGGAGATGTGGCACCATTTACCAGGGAAAAAAGAAAAGAAAGGAAAAAGAGAAAGGAAAGAAAAGGAAAGAGAGGCGAGACCCAATCGTGGATGTCATTACAATGGCAGAAGGATTCTAGGTGGATGGGGGAATCGACTGTGTACTGTCAACAACTTGTGTTATCAGGGCTTTGGATAGATAAGAGCAGCTCAATGCGGAAAAAATCTAATTAGCAAACCACAGACCGACTAGCCAAGAAAAACTCCAATTGAAAAATGTCATTTTGATAATTGACAAAGAACAGGTGAAATACAGGGCTTTGGATAAATATGAAAAATTAACTGTGTCGTCTGCCAAGCCGCACACGAAGTAACGTCTGACCGTATTTTTTTTTTTGACAAGACATCTTAGGCTGCGATAACAGAATTATGTTATCAGAAATTGGCACCAAGAATGCAAACACGGCTAGGACAATGGAATTATTTTTTTTCTCGAGACGACGGTCGACTGTGTTTTGCTAGACCACCCATTCTGATAATTAGCGATAAGACGACTGACGAAGTCCAGGTGAGAACAAGAGTTATGACCACCACCGATTGCATTGTTCTATTTGCGGACAGAGAAAATGAGAACAGCGATTAAAAGAAAGAAGAGGAAAAGAAAAACAATTTATTTTTAAGCAAGATATTTTTTTCCCTGAAACAAAGCCTGCGGGATCGCACACGCCCGGCTGAATATCATTGGCTGAGTGGTGATCACGTGACGCAAGGAGGAATCTGTCGCCGCCCACCTAGAGGATGTGTATGAGAGGTTGCTACGAAGAAGTAGGGAGGGCAGTTCACGCCCCTCTGAAGTATGGTGAGAAGGTGGGAGTAAGAGAAGGCTCCCAAAAATGGAAAGAAGTGGAAAATTCCTAACCAAAAATAAGAGAAGTGGATATGTATTTAGAATTTTCGAGGAACCCCTGGCGCCGACAAAGCCAACCCGGTTTTGGTCGGCGTCCATATAAGCAAGGTCGCAGGGAGCGAAAATCACACAGTTCGGGAGAGACAGTTCCCAGAGTCAGTCTCCAGTGCTCAGTTGAAGCAGACCTCACATCGTCTGACCAAGATTCGCGCAATTTCCTGACTCATCTTCAATCCAAGAACAATTATTTTGAAGACCTACTTAGATCCAGACCACCAAAATAAGTTTTTTTCGACTTTCGCCCGAAGAAACACCAAAAAACCAATTTCTTAAAGAGCAAACAACTTGAAGTGTTAAACCTCGCCTAACGGAAAACAACGTGTCACAATCCATAGAACGGGTCGGAAGATAGACGCAGTCCTATGTATCCAACAACTAGACATAAAGTTTGTTATCCTTTTCTTTGATACCTTGAAATTTTGAGTTATCATTTTATTTCTTTTATACGTATTTGTGCGATACCACCCCCGCTTGGACCCAACTTGCATTACGGCCCTGACGACTGATTGATTTCGTCTGCCTAACATCAATTCACAACGTGGGTAGGCAGACTGGAGATCAACGCAGTTACTTTGGTAACCAGACGTTGGAAGCGAGTTGGGAACGACGAGGCTGATATCGAATCTAACTAGATTCCCATCCGAGTTACCCAAAAGGTTAGAACGTCACGTTTGGGTGCCGCGACCGATACCAAGCCAGATGGTCGTCACAGGACGAGACAACACGACTGACGCGACCGGCGGACATCACGTTTGGAGCGGCGACACCCGAACGAAGCAGCGAGGAGCGAGCGGAGGCTGTGTTTAGGGACGTCACAGAGAAGAGATATATTTATTTTCAATGCAAATATCATATTAGTTTGTAGCATAATTGTGTTCAATTAATATTAAACAATTAAACGAAATATGAAAATTAATATTATTATACTAACATTAGACTTTTATTATCGAAAAAATTCTTCTTCTGGTGCTGGATTGCGGTTATAAGAAACAAAGGTAGTTAACCTCCTTTTTGCTTTAAAAATGGATACAGAAATTGTGAAACAGTTACACAACCTAGAAAAGAAACCATGGAATAGTCTTCAAAATTCGCGCAATTACAACAGAGAATGGTATAAATCGATCATACTCACCCAATAGCTTTGGATTGAACAGCATTGCTGAATCGTTCTTCTTGCTTTGAGATGAAAACTTGTCTAAAGAATGGGAAACTCCGAAATAAAAACAAGCCTAATGCAGGATGGACTCCGTCACGTTATCTTGTCCTAGGCACACCACTACTATTTTGACTGCAATGTATGTGGTGTACCCACAAACCTAATAGTTTACAGTACACTTATATATTAGTCTATTTCCTTTAGATATAGCGTTGAAACTCTGCAGTGTCAGTTGTGCTTACGCACTTACATCGGTTGAAAAGAAAAATGAGAACGCAAACTATATTTTAAAACTATAATTTTATACGATATGCAGCATCACATTCTTTGAAATGCTAATAAAAACTTACTTATTAACTACAGCATTGTTTTAATTTCTATATAACCCATGGGAGTTATATAAAACTATCATTAATATATCTCGCAAGAACAAGTGATTATTAATATACACAAGTCCCTTAAGCGTAGAATGTCTTGAGCAATAACGGATACTTCTCCAGGTCAAATCCCACCGTTATCCCCCAACATGAACGCTCTCCTTGGTCACGGACACGAGGCCGTTAATTACATCCGACCTGTCCGTTGACTTCAATTGAGAAAGCTCACCACCCGGCGATGATGTGTCATCACAACACATGCTGCATGCATAGCTATGGAGCCTAGACAAAAGCATTGTGCTTGAGAGATGTTGCCGATACAAGAATTTTTGTCCGCTATTTGGCAGATTTTGTTTTTAATTCTGCTACATGACTAACAACAGGGAATCTGGATTATATTTGCCTTGAACATGTAAATACTATGCGCATTTTTGAAGTCAAATATAAAAGACTGCGAAATTAGTACTGAATCCAAATCGGCAGTCCATTTATGTCGAGAGTGGTGAGTAACTTGAACGGTGACCACTGGGAAAATAACAGATTTTGTAAGCTTGAATATTCGGGTGGTGTAGTAAGCTTTGATTTTCAGGTGGTGTAGTAAGCATGGATGTTCGGGTGGTGTAGTAAGCTTTGATTTTCAGGTGGTGTAATAAGCATTGATGTTCGGGTGTTGTAATAAGCTTTGATTTTCAGGTGGTGTAGTAAGCATGAATGTTCAGGTGGTGTAGTAAGCATGGATGTTCGGGTGGTGTAGTAAGCATGGATGTTCGGGTGGTGTAGTAAGCTTTGATTTTCAGGTGGTGTAGTAAGCATGGATGTTCGGGTGGTGTAGTAAGCTTTGATTTTCAGGTGGTGTAGTAAGCATGGATGTTCGTGTGGTGTAGTAAGCTTTGATTTTCAGGTGTGTAATAAGCATTGATGTTCAGGTGTTGTAATAAGCTTTGATTTTCAGGTGGTGTAGTAAGCATGAATGTTCAGGTGTAGTAAGCATGGATGTTCGGGTGGTGTAGTAGCTTTGATTTTCAAGTATTGTAGTAAGCTTTGATTTTCATGTGGTGTAGTAAGCATGGATGGTCGGGTGGGGTAGTAAGCTTTGATTTTCAGGTGGTGTAGTAAGCTTGGATGTTCGGTGGTGTAGTAGCTATGATTTTCAGGTGGTGTAGAAAGCATGGATGTTCGGGTGGTGTAGTAAGCTTTGATTTTCAGGTGGTGTAGTAAGCATGGATGTTCGTGTGGTGTAGTAAGCTTTGATTTTCAGGTGGTGTAATAAGCATTGATGTTCGGGTGTTGTAATAAGCTTTGATTTTCAGGTGGTGTAGTAAGCATGAATGTTCAGGTGGTGTAGTAAGCATGGATGTTCGGGTGGTGTAGTAAGCTTTGATTTTCAAGGTAAGCTTTGATTTTCAATAAGTGTTAAGCATGGATGTTTCTTTGATTTTCAGGTGGTGTAGTAAGCATGGATGTTTAAGCTTTGATTTTCAGGTGGTGTAATAAGCATTGATGTTCGGGTGTTGTAATAAGCTTTGAGGTGGTGTTCATGAATGTTCAGGTGGTGTAGTAAGCATGGATGTTCGGGTGGTGTAGCATGGATGTTCGGGTGGTGTAGTAGCTTTGATTTTCAGGTGGTGTAGTAAGCATGGATGTTCGGGTGGTGTAGTAAGCTTTGATTTTCATGTGGTGTAGTAAGCATGGATGTTCGGGTGGTGTAGTAAGCTTTGATTTTCAGGTGGTGTAGTAAGCATGGATGTTCGGGTGGTGTAGTAAGCTTTGATTTTCATGTGGTGTAGTAAGCATGGATGTTCGGGTGGGGTAGTAAGCTTTGATTTTCATGTGGTGTAGTTAGCATGGATGTTCGGGTGGTGTAGTAGCTTTGATTTTCATGTGGTGTAGTAAGCATGGATGTTCAGGTGGGGTAGTAAGCTTTGATTTTCAGGTGGTGTAGTAAGCATGGATGTTCGGGTGGTGTAGTAAGCTTTGATTTTCAGGTGGTGTAGTAAGCATGGATGTTCGGGTGGGGTAGTAAGCTTTGATTTTCATGTGGTGTAGTAAGCATGGATGTTCGGGTGGTGTAGTAAGCTTTGATTTTCATGTGGTGTAGTAAGCATGGATGTTCAGGTGGGGTAGTAAGCTTTTGATTTTCAGGTGGTGTAGTAAGCATGGATGTTCGGGTGGTGTAGTAAGCTTTGATTTTCAGGTGGTGTTGGCATGGATGTTCGGGTGGGGTAGTAGCTTTGATTTTCATGTGGTGTAGTAAGCATGGATGTTCGGGTGGTGTAGTAAGCTTTGATTTTCATGTGGTGTAGTAAGCATGGATGTTCGGGTGGTGTAGTAAGCTTTGATTTTCAGGTGGTGTAGTAAGCATGGATGTTCGGGTGGTGTAGTAAGCTTTGATTTTCAGGTGGTGTAATAAGCATTGATGTTCGGGTGTTGTAATAAGCTTTGATTTTCAGGTGGTGTAGTAAGCATGAATGTTCAGGTGGTGTAGTAAGCATGGATGTTCGGGTGGTGTAGTAAGCTTTGATTTTCAAGTATTGTAGTAAGCTTTGATTTTCATGTGGTGTAGTAAGCATGGATGTTCGGGTGGGGTAGTAAGCTTTGATTTTCAGGTGGTGTAGTAAGCTTGGATGTTCGGTGGTGTAGTAAGCTATGATTTTCAGGTGGTGTAGAAAGCATGGATGTTCGGGTGGTGTAGTAAGCTTCGGTTGGTGATAACGGTTTGAAATTGGGAATCGGAGAGCCGAGTTCAAATTCTGGTCAGGTTCGTTATATTGACACATGCACAATTACGCTTAGGTAAGTTATTTACCTCCCACTTCTTCCCCAGTGCCTTAAATAGTAAAACGTGTAACAACATTATTTTTTTATATCCAAAATATTCTTACAATCTAAAGATAAGAAATGTGTTGATAAGACGCCAAAATAAGAAAAACCAAATCAATCAATTCTTGAAAACGTGGTTTGGCACAGATTCCGTTTAAATCGATGATTTCCATGACATCTTGGGAAAAATGGCAAATCATTTGGAGTTGATTTATAAAAGGTTTTAAATAGAGAGTTATTTATTCTTGGATTGGTGGACACGCAGACTAGGGAGACTACTTTATCCTTCATATCCGCGAATTGGGGCGACATGAATGCCTTTATCGACATCATCCGTGCCAAGTGAACTAAGAGTCTCGAAAGAATTTTGAATGAGTTCTACGCTTACAGTTCCTTCTCTCGCAATTTTCGATTATGGAAGTCACTTCGGCTTCTTTCTTCCCAGTCACACACACACACACACACACACATATATATATATATATATATATATATATATATATATATATATATATTCCGTAGTTTACTGCTACCAGAAGCAGAAATATTTCTCTCGATGATGGCCATTTTGGCGGAAACGAGTTGAGGAATCTAAATGAAATAATAATAAATAAAACGAATGAATATTAATCTACAACCCAGTGTGTCTGAAGATTTTATTTTATTTTTTTTTATTTTTTTTTATTGTTATAATATATATATATATATATATATATATATATATATATATATATATATAGAGAAAACTTCACACATCACCGAAGAACTCGGTAATAAATTTATATCGACACATAATTGTTTTTATGTATGCCTCATCAGACTGAAATTAAAAAATGGCTTAAATTTATTAAGAGTTACTTTAAAATTAAATCATATGAGAAAAGGAAGTAAATGCAAACCATTTTGAAGCCCGCCATTCTTCAGTAAGGCCTCTGATCGAGAGATTAAAGATTTTGAGAAGCGTCGACCAACCTCTTTTCTTCAATTGCTTCTCTTCCCAGACTCGAGGTTAGGGTACTAGCTATGGACAAATGATGAACCCATAAACAAAAACAAAATTCTGTGTAATATAAATCTAGATTGTTATAGCAAGAATACCAACAAAATACATACATATAAAAACACACCAACAATACCTATATATCATAAAATTTTCAGCAATACATTTGATATTAAAATTACAATTAATACTTGTTTTATCAAAACGACCAGCAATACACTTCATCTGTTTTGAAGGCATATATTTCCGTTGCGTATATATTTAGTTGAAGCCATGAAATTCAGTTCAAAACATTAGGATTTCGGCATTAATTATCCTTTACAGAATGATATGCCGCTGAACAAATTAAAACAAGAAACCAAACAATATTTTAAAACCAATTAAAGCAGGCCTATATCAAATCATAATTCAAAAGAATATTCCTGTTCATTTTCATTGTAATTCGTTTCTGAAGATAATAGGAGGAGGAAAAAATAATATCGAATAAGTACCAGAAAGAAAATCAAGAAAAAAAAGGGGATAACGCTTCTATTTCTGACATTGGTACAAACAAAGAAATGCGATCTAAATTAAATAAAAATAAATATCGCTGGAAAATCGTCGATAGCTGATATCCAGTTCGGACATAAACTCGACCATGTAAATGCTTCTTATTGTTTGACTGGAAAGACGCTAGAATGATTTGCCATATTATCGAGACCTTTTCCAGAAAGTCAAGTGTCTTTACCTACAGAATATTTCCAAATGTCTCCCGCTCATTTGAATTCTCACTTGATGGCCAAAAATACGGAATTATTGAAAGTTCATGGTGACCAGAGGAAGATTGTGTTGCTTAAGCATACCACAAGACATGCCAATAATTTCTACTCACATTGCTTAGCAAGTTAATCTAAGAAGTACAAAATATAATATCGTAAAATTTCAAAGCTCAAGTAATTTTAATAGATTGCCATTCTATTAGTGCTTTTCAATTTTCTTAAATACAACAAAGATTTTGAATTAGGTGATGAGGTCAGTATATTTGATAGTCTTCCGCAGGCGATTATCTGTTATATTCCCAAATAGTTTATTCCATGAAGATTAGTATTACATCTTTATTGTTATGTTCATCTTTATCCGCTTGTGCGTGCTTACTATTTAGAAATTTGATGATGAAATACACAATTATAATATTTGATCACTCTGTTAAATCCTTTTATGTAACAGTCGGTGCAAGCAATTGCATGAAATAGTTTACGAAGTCGCATAGCTATGTTTGTTTAGCAGGAAGGCAAGTAAATATATGGAATATAAATTAGAAGAATTGGAAGTATATTCGGAGTACGATGCAATACAAATAACATGTGACAGGTTGGAAACTTAGAGCTGAATTGGCCAACTTGTACGAGTAACCATTCGGGAATATATTTCTTTCTTAGTCAAATCTCAACATGTTATTTGTCTGAATTATATGAGCAGACTTCATGACCTATCTGCGACACAGCAAACTATCATATAAATGAGATGGGAATATCTTTGAAATATTGTGGTCAAAGAATAAAGGAATGAATGTAATATAATGCTAAGAATAAAAAGAAAATAATCGCATAATAAAACAGTCTAATAGTTTGTTTGAAATATATTGTGTTTCGGAATTGCGATATATTTGTCAGGGTCAGTTGTTGGTCACACATTCCATAGAAAAAAAAATGGTAAACAACAGGATGTAGCGAGATCATTTCATTAGTTTGGAAAACATATTAATCAGTATCGTGCAAGGAGGTGAGATTGCCTCTGAAAAAAATGTTCTTCCCTCCAAGTTACATTAGTGAGTTTTATGACTGGTTAGAGGGTAGATGACCTAAGAGAAACGCTGGTGCATGAACGTTCAATCACTCCCTGATGAATATCCTGTTAGATTTTCTGTTAGATAGAATAATATTTAGTACGTACTGACACCACGCAATATGCCATTAATTATTAAAAGCAAATCTTTATTATGAAAAGGTGTCATTTCTTTTTTCGGAGATATATCGTGTGAATTTGATGTATTGGCCAGAGACAGCCGACACAATCCACAGTGATGCGACGACCGTAATTTGCCAAATACCAGTTTGAGCCACAGGGAACGTAGAGACAATGTCAAACACATAACCTTCCCATTTCAACATTTGTTGTGTACACCATTCCTTCGCTGGTGCTCGTTTCGACCAATATCAAGATATAAAAATATTCCTTGAATAAGTGAATCAAACTGATATGTTGGAATAAAACATTAAATCGAAACGAGGTGTCAACTCACAAGGAGCCAAGAAAAAATTAATGGTCAATAATTAAGGAAGCTATGAATTTATAATAAATAATCATTTTTTTTAACAAGCTGTCGATGGTGTACGTTTAATTCAAAACTCAACGTTTAGAAATTTTTTTGACGTGAAAGGAACTAGAGGAACTGAATAGAAATTTCGCAATTTTTCTTTTTTTTTTTTGATTTTTTCTTCTCTTTTTTGGGATTTTTTCTTTTCAAGAATATTCAGATGGCTATATTGTATCTTTTCTGTTCTAGTAATATAGTTTCATGCGATATTTATTCGTATTTTTCTGAGTTTTATGTCATATCCGTTAAACAAAAAAAAAAAGACGCTCATGCAATTGTTGAATTTTAAAAATGAATGTGAGTATATTTATTGAGAAAACGGTTAAGGAAACAGTATCCTCACATGCAATACAAATATATAGTCAACAAAACTGTCTGTACTAACATAATCATTGCTAACAAAAATTCAAATTGCATATACAATTTTAAATGTAACTATTTAACAAAAATAAAACTGATATTTTTCAATTATATACATAAGCTGCTTTTCCAGTTGACTTTCTTTGATTTTTATTCTCTCCTTGTTCAATTTCAAATAATTAAATAATATTTATTTTATATATATATATATATATATATATATATATATATATATATATATATATATATATATATATATATAGATAGATAGATAGAGGGAGAGTGAGAGGGAGGATTGTTCTTTATTTAAGAAATATATTTCTTTTAATTTTGACTAAATTTGTGTGTTTGCATAACATATTATGTTCCTGTTTCATAAATATTTGTGTTCTTATTTTGGCTCAATTTTTATTCTGCTATTTCCAGCTCAGCCAGTGATTCACTTTTCTCGAATACAAATTAAACGTTGTTTTTACTATTTAACAAAAATATTACCAACATTTTATTTTTACATCCTCAGTTGTTTTTTCCGCTATTCTTTAATCCATACATTGCAAATTGTGCGGCAATCTGATTAAGAATATTTAAAACATGAATAAATGTATTTCTTTTGAAATAGTCTGAAAGAATGAAGGGAAAATATAAAACGGCAAAAGACAGAAGGAAATGTTTCAAACCCAATAAAACATAAAAATAACTATAACATATATATATATATATATATATATATATATATATATGTGTGTGTGTGTGTGTGTGTGTGTGTATATATATACATTATTGTCTAACAACAGTAACAATAATAATAATAATAATAATAATAATAATAAGAAGAAGAAGAAGAAGAAGAAGAAGAAGAAGAAGAAAAATCGATGGAGTTGGGAAGGGAAATAAATGAATTTGAAAGTTAAATAACTCTACATTCACTAAAGAAAAAATATTTTAAAAAGAATGAGAAAAGTACATCGAGCAAAAACATCGGGTTGAGAAAATGACAACTGAAAGAAGATGTAAACATGTAGGAAAACGTAAAATACCGGGTATGTCTTTGAATGAAAACCCATCAGGAGCTTGTCAGCAATTTGCATATATATGGAATATGTTATTTATTTGCAGCATATGGTAATGTGCCTTCGGGCAACTGGCAACATTCAATCTCGCTCTCTGCGTCGCTTGTTTCGGCAATCTGCAGGGCTTTTATACAGCCGAAATCATATGTGCATACATGCACTATACGTATGTATAGGTGTGTGCATATGTAATGTGTGTGTGTGTGTGTGTTTATAATGAAGTGAGTGAAAAGTGAAAGGGAGATAAGAATGAGTGCTTCATATTTCTCCGATGCCGACCTACTTCCAAAATCGGAGCAAATGACAAGTACTAGTTTACTTTCGTATTGACAGACATTTTTTAGGTGAGAAATTATTAAAATCATATGACCTTCCATTCGGACTTTGAAACGCATCTTGGCCGTTACTCTTACGAAGTTTCAGTCACTATGCGCTTCGGCGTTCTTCAGGTGTTTTTCGTCGTACTCATTAATCCTATGTAAATTTCAACGGAATCTTTTATTTACTTCATGGTGCTAAGTTGTTCGTATTCTGCTTTCCATATTCTAAGACGGTGGTTCCCATTCAGTGCAGCGCGCTTCATAGGTACAGCGGAGGAGGCTAGCAATTGAGGCGGAATGATTGAATGACTATCAAATTTAAAAACTTTTTTAAAAAAATCATATGCGAAAAATAATTATGATTTCAAAATTTAAAATATTATTACGAATTACATGCTTCCCAGTATAAATAGTTATAAATAATTATGGAATTATTTTATCATTGCGATATTTTTTGTATTATATCCAGTATTAAGAATATAGTAACCAGGGTCCACGAATTGGAGGAGAGAGGTATCAAATGATATTGTTCTGGCATCGAATCTGTGGTTATTTCCCTTTAAACCACTCTTTAAAACTTTTTGCTGTAGTGCTGCTTGCGCCGTTTTACCGGCAGTACTTTTTAGTGATGGGCGAGGAAATTTTAATTCCAAAGATGCAGCCGAGCGAAAAAAGTTTGGGAACCAGTGATATAGGGGAAGTGTTACATAAGTTTCACATTGGTGTAATTTTTATTTTATTTTACTGAATCACATTATGTCAATTCGCAATACTGCTAGCGCCAAACATTGAAATCATAATTGACTATTATTGTGATTTCTTTGAAACAAATTAGTAATTCATTTAGAAAATCCAGTTGTGATTTATTTTGAAAATAACGTATGTATTCAGGTTTTGAAATTTGTTTGCTTCCTTATTTAAGCTGAATGAGTGACCTGACTCAAGTGGAAGTTTATGCGTATGTGTTATAGTGGAACACACTTATTCTATAGTTAATAGACTCTCCCACTTATAATAAGTAACAGTAGTAAGAGAGGGAGTCGCTCACTGGGTCAGTCAGTCGATGCCGGACGACCGTTAGTCGGATACTAAAGTATCAGCGACCACAACTAGTTTTCTCTGCGTCATTACCTATTATATGAAGTTCCTAACGTTTTGTACGTCGAACCTATTCTAGAACCGACTTAGTACAAATACATACCTCCTCTATGAAACCACTCCATAACAGTATGTTAAAGGAGGTAGTTGAAGTTTTCTTTCTTCTAAGTTCCTATATCATGATATACAAGAATATTATTAAAGACATTTTAAACATAGAGCCTTAGATGAACTCAGAATTTTATTCACCATATTACTGTATATTTGAAAGACAATTTCTATTGTTTTAACTTGATTTCTTTACATCACGATCCACCTTAAAACAAAAAAAATATAAGTGTGTGTGTGTGTCTCTGTATATATATATATATATATATATATATATATATATATATATATATATATATATATATATATATATATATATGATAGATATATATAGATAGATGAATAAGTGAACATTGAAGTCGACACGTAGAGCCGACAAGCTTTTTCATGCTAGACGCAATCGTCATCTACGTGTTGACTTCAATGTTCACTTTTATATTTACACACGCTTATATATATATATATATATATATATATATATCGAAATATTGTATTGCTGGGAATATTTTGTGGAAATGAGTCTTTCTCCGTTGAAAATACATGCACGGAACTGTCGTCGACCTTACTCGGACAAGAATGATACTGAAAATCAAGGGAACGCAATCTGAAAACACATGGGCACGTAATGATATTGAAAGACATGGGCAACTGAAACTTCACGGGATATATAGAAAGAAGAACAACAGCAACACCAACAACAACAACAGCAATAATAATAATAATAATACGAAGCAAGGGCAAGAGGTAAAATTTTGGTCAGAGAGTTATTTTTGCGCCAGTTTTTTTTTTTTTTTCTGAGTATTGGCCTAGGTTTAACTATTATTTAACAATTCCTTTTCAAGGGATAAAAACATGAATGATTCCAGGTTCTCCTCAGTGAGTGAATTTCGTAACCTTTTATTTATGATCTACTTTGAAAAATGTCATTTCACAACTGATAGTGTGCAAATGACTTTTTATAATTCTTATACCTTTTTATTACTAAATGTGTTGATTGTTTCTTTAACGCATTTTTATTTAATATAGGAGAACAAATCCATCAGGGATCAACTTAGTAACCTGTAATACTTGTGGCCAGTCCGTCTTTGTTTTTTTTAGTAAAAAATTAATAACCAATAGTAAACTAGTTGGATATACGGATTTCTCTCATTGAAAATCTCTACCAATATTTCCCTATGCAAGTTATGTTTACGTGACACTTTGTGTGCGTCAGTGTGCATAACGCTTATTTATTTATTTGTCCACTACAAGAGAGAATGAAAGAAACAAAATCTAACTTGACAATGTGGGTCTAAACGTGAATATGTTCTTGTTTGCATTGAAAATCGGCATTTGATATCCTAAGCTAGGACATTTATTTTTTGTTTTCCACAGACCACTGGCGCTGGTACTAGATAAAAAAAAAAAACTATCCTTCGGCGAATCTCGTTTTGCATGTGTGGATGTGCGGGGGCGTAAGTATAGCAGCTGAGAAGGAGAAATTGGAGACACGCGTTTGAATTTATGTCGGACGAATTTCACTTGCGAGCAAATAAATTTGAGAAAGTTACGAATCCATTTCCTCCAGCTCATTACGGTTTAAATATGGAACATGTATGTAGAAAAATTATTGTTATTTAAAAAAAAAAAAAAAAAAGAGAAAATTTAATACCATATCATCCCACAAAAATTATTGTTCTTACAATCCAAGAGATACCATCTTTAAATGAACCTCAACGGCTTGGTATGCCAAATAAAATAAAGAATCTATTTCATTTATAGTCAGTGTTTATGAGTGGTCTTTACCTGTAATATAATTTCAAATGATTCGATACCATATATAGAAATGGTGTTTAAGATCTGGAAATATTTTACCAAAAAAAAATTATTAAATATATATGCATCAGTGAAAATTTCGCGCATTTTTATAAACATTAACATGATAGCTTTACGATTAGATTAGGAACAGTTTGTGCATTCATACAAGTGCATGTGTTTGTGTGGGTGAGAGTAACAGGGGTGTAGTTAGAATGCAACAGTGCAATGAATCGATCCGCAATGTTCATAGAAAAAATATACAATACTAGGCAACAACAACAAAATCAGCACAAGTATTAAGATGCATAAACAGTGTTTTACAGAGGAATAATAATAATAATAATAATAATAATAATAATAATAATAAGAAGAAGAAGAAGAAGAAGAAGAAGAAGAAGAAGAATCATGATAATATACCAAAAGAAATGAATCTGCTTTCTAATTGACATAGGTCAATTCCTGCAAATTGTAAATGTATAACTGAAAATCTACAAAAAAAACTATCAAAATACAAGGATCTTAAAGTGGAAATCGAAAACATGTTGCACATGAGGACTTCAGAAATGTCAGCTGTAGTTGGAGACCTCGGATTAATTTGAAAATGTTCCTGTAGGCTCATTGAAGGCATTCCCAGTAGCCCATGACTTGAAGAAATACAAAAAATTGTATTATGTAGATTGTGTGTGAATATAGATTTTTTAGTGTTTTCTAGTTAGATCAGTGGAAATGGCATGACCTATGTCTGACTTTAGGTCTCTGGTTGGGATCCGTAAATAAATTTTTATCCAACAGGAATCAAATGGAATATTATTATTATTATTATTATTATTATTATTATTATTATTATTGATTTCTGGCGTTTACACATTTCTTTCCAGGTCCTGCCCAGGGACCTAAGGTTAAAAATGGCATCATGACACTTTCCACTGACAAAAAAGAAAAAAAATTATAATTTTTATTATTATTATTAATATTATTATTATTATTATTAATAATAATAATAATAATAATAATAATATACAACCATATTTTAAAAAGGGGGAAGAATCAACACGAATAGCAAACATATCCTTTAATTAGGGAATCGAAAAATATAACAATATCAGTTAGAATTATTCAATCTTCAGATTTCAAAACATAAAACAAAGAAAAGATTGAGGGCTAAACCTTTTAATATATATTTTATCACAAGTGTCAGTAGAACAGATTCAGATTACTATTTAAATATGTGAGACATTGAATAACATGTCTAAGCAAATTTCCTTCTTTAAGCAGAAAGAATGGTTAAGAGGTTTTAATGTAAACTCTATGTCATTTATATTTCTGTTTATTTGGTAGTATTATATCTTAGCCTACTTTATTTAACCTGCATATATTTATATATTTTAGAGAATGACCACTGAAGAGCGAGAAATCATAAGTGATTAGTTTCACCACTTTTTTTATATATTAATACAAACTTATATATATATATATATATATATATATATATATATATATATATATATATATATATATATATATATATATATATATATATATATATATATATATATATAATATATATATATATTCATATATATTTATATATATATATTAATATATATATATATATATATATATATATATATATATATATATATATATATATATATATATATATATATATATATATATATATATATCGTCGCAAATATATAATACGATAAACGATAATCCGTTATGAATGAAATGATCCTTGTTTCTATAAATTTCTGCCGTATTAGTTCAATTTAATGAATTTAATCTTGTAAGAATAGATGTTGTTCTTGTTTTCTCAAGTAACCTAGGACAACGAAAATAAATGTATTGTTGTATCCGAAAATGCTATTGGAAATGAGTTATTGTTTTGGAGCGCGCAGTAGCAGTAAATTGATTGCACGTTTATCGTAATTTAAATAACTGATCCAAGTGCGACTTTTGATAATAAGTGCGACATTACTGTAATTATTGAACAATATAGTTCATGCCACTTTGACAGAAAATTTACCAGTAAAAATTCGTTCATCACCATATTTGTATATGAACGCACAACTTTAAAAAATTTAAAATCAAACTCAGCGTTGCTAATGCGCGCTCCAAAAACAATACCTCATTTCCAATAGCATTTTCGGATACAACAATATATATTTTCGTTGTCCTCTTATTACTAAGAGAAAAAAAACAAGAACAACATCTATTCTATACCTGAAGATGTCTGTAGGAACAGACGAAAGTTTGTAGTAAAAAATAAGAACTAATACGGCAGAAATTTATAGAAACAAGGATCATTTCATTTATAACGGATTCGGAGGTTTTTGTATATTATTTGAATTGTTTGCGACGATGGATTTCTCGCCAATTAAATCATTAACCTTTGCATTTGTTTTTGTGTGAATAATTCATGAATATATATATATATATATATATATATATATATATATATATATATATATATATATATATATATATATATATATATATATATATATTGGTACATTATTATATTATATTTGTATATTTATACATAATTTTTATATATTTTTAATGTATTATCTTCATATCATTTTGTCACCCTATACTACTGTGTCCGTTTCAAAAGTCATATTATAATTTTGTACATCCCACACATTATTATAAGTGGGCTTAGAGTTACCGAGCGTCATTCGCAGTGCGCGAGTGGCTGTACTAGTTGGAGAAACCCATCTGCTAGGAAAGTGATTTGACCCTAAACTGCGGGTAGTATCTGAGATATGATCATTATTAGCCGTTCGAAACATTAAAATCTCGGCGAGGATATCAAATGAAATAATAATAATAACAGCATCATCATTAATTCAACATGACTACACGTAGCTGGATACTTAAATGTCACTGAATATTGAGGATTAATGAATCCCTGACGGATGTCATAACTATATCATAAAATAAAGTTAATAAAAAAATCTTGAAAGTAATGTAGTCTTCTGTAATTATGAAAAAAAGAGGATTTTTTTTCTATCTCCACAAGTATATGTCAAATCCATGGTAACTTTAAATATAACCTTAAGAAATACATAAACACAACACCTCATACAAATTCTTCGAAGCAATGGAAAATGTCAGTCGATTCATGTTCCTGAATGACATGAAATTATTTGCGAAGAATAAGAATGAACTGTAAAATCCAAAGTAACACGTAAAATGTAAATCGACAACACCGGAATGGAAATAACGATAGAGAAATACACAATATTATTAATGCACAGCAGAAACTCGAGGACAACATGTGGATGCAATATCGCGATAGGAAGACAATCAAGGAGTTCCTAGTAGGGGTCTGTGGTTATTACAATGGAGCACGGGGTTCTCTCACGTGGTGTAATGGCTAGCAAGCTTGTCATGCTAGATCAGTTAAGAATGAGTAGAGAGTTCGATTCTCAATTGATACTCGATACAGTCGTCTATTTATTACACCGAAGCTAAGCTTACTAAATCACTATTACAACGGGAAGTGATGGAACACAGGCAGAGAATTCAAGAAAACCTAATGCATGAATATCGAATGAGGATAAGAAAGAATGAAAAATAAAAAACAAACTAAATATCCTGATAAAGTTGTACCCTGAATTATATTTGTAACTGATTAACAGTCCGGAAGAGTTAGTTTATTATTTAAGTCACTTCGTAACGTTGCCATAACATTTTGACAAAATTATCGATGAATTGGTCAGGAAAACGTTTGATTTTAATGTATCCGTAACATCACCACATATACGCTAACCAAAAGGTAATTCTCTGCAACATTTTATGAAATTGCGTGTTAGTTGTGCAGTCAAAAGTTAACATGAAATATTCGGCAATCATTAAAAATTCAGAGTTAGGATTGGTTAATTAAGATATTATTTCATAAACAGTTTTTTTTTCTGGAAAATCGGCTCCTCGAGTACACAATTATTATTATCGATTCTTCTCTTGTTGATGGGTATTTCCTTCCTAAACATTTATTATGGTTAGCGTTGAAAGGAAACATAATGATCTTATCAATATTTTCTATTTTGTTTACGTGTGCTAACTGTTTTAGTTGTTGCTGCAGTTAGGACTCTTCAGGTAAATTTAACTAAAATTTATAAATAATATTAGAACGGATGCATCAAGAGATATTATTTTTTAAATCTCGAAACGAGGTAGATTTTCCGAAAATCATAATTATGAGAAAATAAAAAAATAATGTTTACTAAGTGGCAAATTGATATAGACTGAATGAAATCTCACCCAAGATTTCGCCTGAAGAAAGAAAAATAATTACTTATCATTGCAACACCGAGGAAAATACTGTTAAAAAACACCTTAAACAGAAAATAGAATTAAGATAACGTTAAGGCGAAAAATAAAAATCGAAGCTAAGAATTAAAAAAAAAACAAAAAGCCAAGAAATAATAATAAAAGTGAAATAAAATAAAGAAAGAAGCAAAAATGATGGAATAAATATGAAATAAAAAGAAACAATCGAATAAATAGATCGTATGCGCATAAAACTACAACAAAGATAATTTAATAAAAATAGTCAAAAGCGAATAATTAATGAATGAAAAGAAAATAATCTAAGCAATTATTATCATCATCAACAACAACAACAACAACAACAAAAAAACTACACTATACAATAGGTACAAATATTAATTTCTGGCCCAGTAATTTCTACGCAATGGCCACTAGAATAATTTAAAATGTACGCTCCAGTCGGTGCAAATGACATTAGAACAAAACAATAAATGGGAATTTAATTTTGCAACCCATAATACAGCAATGTTCAACATATATAAATAGACGAGATTCATGACCTAATGATCGCAGTCAC
Organism: Acanthosepion pharaonis; assembly: GCA_903632075.3. Taxonomy (NCBI): domain Eukaryota; kingdom Metazoa; phylum Mollusca; class Cephalopoda; order Sepiida; family Sepiidae; genus Acanthosepion; species Acanthosepion pharaonis. The sequence goes on from CAHIKZ030000477.1 coordinate 408,081, forward strand.
GCATGAAATACCCTGCAGTAGTCACGCATGAAATAAACTGTTTCCACAATTGTTATATGTACATATGCTCTATAATGGTTATTTAGAAATATTTATCTATTTATAAAGAAACTTTAAATTATTATACACACACACACACACACACACACACACACACATATATATATATATATATATTAGCGCAGAAAAGCATTTCTATCGAAAGTAGAGGAAAAGTATATATATATATATATATATATATATATATATATATATATATATATATATGAAATAATATGTATATATGTGTTTCCTCTCTCGCCTGACTTGATGGAAATATGTCTGTGTGTCTGTGTATACACACCAACATACATACACACACACACACACACATATATATATATATATATATATATATATATATATATATATATATATATATATATATATATATATATATTGAGTTAGAGGTTAAATACAGGTCAAATATGGATCGGAATCCGTCAGGATGATAAGATAAGAATAAAAAATGAAACGTATATCAATCTAAAATTGTTCACTTTTATTAAAGATTCGTCACATTTTGAGATGAAAAAAAAAATACGAGACATGTTTGCGATTGTCAATTTTGTTTCGATCGATTCTCATTTGTAAGCCATGTATCACGTACATTAAAAAGTATATATATATATATATATATATATATATATATATATATATATGACAGTTTATAAAAAATTCTAAAATAAGAGAAAATCAGATGATAAAGTATATTCGCACTTGCGCATGAATGGTTCTTGTACGAGGAATTCTAATGTTTTCCCTTCTGAGTGGTCAATAGGCGTAGTAGGATGGTATTAAATTGATGTAGGGTTTTTATGTAAGAATTATTTGTATTAGAAAAATATATTTTAGATTATCTTAGAATGTATTCGATCAAAGTTGGCGATATATATAAAATATATATATATATATATATATATATATATATATATATATATATATATATATATATATAATTATTTATTCAAGAATTAAGTTTAAAATTACTACAAAAATAGCCATTTAGTTTCAACAGTTCTGGTGACTTATCAAGAGATGATGTTGAACACCATCACTTGATAAAACACCACAAGTGTTGAAACAAAATAGCAATTTTGTAGTGATCTTTATATAATATTTAATAATATATATATATCTATCTATCTATATATATATATATATATATATATATCGCCTACTTAGTTTGAATCCATAATGATCTAACTTAAATATATATATATATATATATATATATATATATATATATATATATATATATATATATATGTGCTAACTTCTATAATACGACGTGAAAACAACCTTTTGTCCTACTCAGTTTACGAATATGATTGATCACATCAATCTTAGAAAGTTATATCGGAACATGTATACATTGTGGTCCGAAACTTTTATCACTCCATAACATTATCGTCCTCTTCGAAGGAGCTTATTTGCCGAATCATGCAGTGAAATCTTGTCGTTCATCCTCCATGCTCTTGCTAGAAAGTATACGATCATGTGAAAATAAACTTGCAAGCCGCCTCTCTTCCAAACTGTAGCTATTTATGCCAGTCATCTGAAATAGGAAATTATATCAAGTAGCGATGGCTAAACATTCGTACCGCACTGTAGAATATTGTTGATTATCACAACTTCCTCTTTTTATTAAACTCAATAACTGCTGATTTAATACCATCACACTTCGTTTTCACCTCCCCATTCAAATAAATTTGTTTAATATTAATATGTTTTTCTCTGTGTTTCTTACCTCCAATATGCCCCTTTATAGTTCATTCCAACACTCCTAATTATATTTCCTTAATCATCAGCCATTACCCTTTAGGTTTAAATATGAATTTTCTTGTTCTCAATTCCTTAAAACTCCAGTAAGTATCTGTTTCTGCCTGCTATGCAATATCATTATAAGATCCATATCAGAATTAAAATAAAATATTACTGCCACATCTGCGATGGAGTCGCTCAGTCCTCTCTTGCCTGTCTTGAGTTCAAAACCGTCTACGCAGAATAGTGGCTGATGAAATATTTCCCTGCTTACAAACACTTTCACACAGACGAAAGTTCGCGAGCCTCTCCGGGCACTATCACTATTTCCCTGATGAGTTCTGAGGCGATACATTCTTTAATCACATCACAAACGACATTTACAACTGGGACCCTCTATGAAAGCCACACAAGTGTCAATGATACCCATTCCCTTCATATTCCTATAGTAATCTGTAAGTTCCTTTCAGATGGCTTCATCCAAAGAACTGATATTTTGTGGATCAGACACCCGGCAAACCTTTCCCCAATCACGACAACCTTGACCTCTTCAAGTGTAGAGTTAACAGTCTTCTTTACTACATAATTCCATAAACTTCACTTTTTACCCTTTCTTACGTCCATACAACATCACACAGTAACCTGCTACGTTTAGTGGATCTTGAGTCTTATATTTATTTAACATTAGCATAAAATTTCCGTGTTGCTAATATTTTCTCCTTATGTGAATTATATTAATAGCATTCACCAGTAGAAGAACATTCATATAGCTTCACTCGGTTTTTAATCTTCAGCATCCACAGTAGTTCAGGATATTAGATTTTACATAAAAGTTCTTTTTTGTTTGATTTTCACGATGTCTAAATGTCATGGGTCCTTACCTATAACTACAGCGTTAACTCTTCCTAACACTATATATACTACGCCTCTCGAGAGAGAGGGACGATTCAAGCCGTTCTTCTCGGCTTGACGGTTGAACTCTCTGCTTTTGAGCAGAAAGGAACCCGGACGAGGTTCCGCCGAAGGGCAGAATCTCGTTCGGGGAAAATGACCAACCCGATCTCGTTTTTACGAGTTATACGGGCATTTTTTGGCCGAGCCTACGGGCTCGGGAAACCCACGATAAACTCGGTCTTGTGCCACATGCAACCCTTGTGGGGGGCTAGATACCGATTCAAGCCGTGCTTCTCGGCTTGACGGTTGAACTCTCTGTCTCTGAGCAGAGAGGAAACCAGATCCCGTTTATACGGGTTCTACGGGCATTTTTTGCCCGAGCCTACGGGCTCGGGAAACCCACGTTAAACTCGGCCTTGTGCTACATGCAACCCTCGTTGGGCTAGATACCGAATCGAGTCGAGACGATAGTAGTTCTCTCCAAACCAGACTGACAATCATACTAACGCCTTCCACATCTTTTATTATTATTTCGTGAAATATACCTTTGTTATTTCTACTCTTGTGTTTGTGTTTTTCTTCCTTGGTCCTAACCTGGACCATAACACTAAATATGTTGTAAATCATATCAACTCACGCATCCGGTATATCAGTCGCTGGGTGAAGTTTAATTTTTTCTAAATCATTTCACTACAAGCAAAGCAACAGAACCACAAACACGTAAGGAGTTACTGAGTATGTTAGAATATAAGAAAAAACATCATTAAAAACAAAAAAGAACAGAAGTTAACGATTGACATTGCATTTCCATTTTCGAAGAAAAAATAAAAAAATTGGGAGAGAGTTACACAAAGTAGGAATCTGAAAGAAGAAATTACCAGCATAGAACCTACGGTCATATATTAGCAATTTCAACTGTAAAATGATATGATCTTCCCCCAATCTAGTAATGTTCTTAAATTCTAGGATCTAAGTATGATAAAGGAAAGTTCATCTGAAATATTGCATGAAAATACTTACAGAAAAAAAGCATAAGGAATCTATATTACGACAGTGGGAAAATGACTGAAGTTAAGACAATTAACATTGTAGATAGCTTTTCGATTTTATCTAATATTTCTAATTATATAGCAGCAGCAGACACTATATGGTATCCATTTTCTAAGCATGGACGAATAGTAGACTTCCAAATATGTAAGATACATCCTGGAGAGCAACATTGTTTGAATCAACCTTACTGCACAAGAACAAGCATTCGATTCCATATAATCTTTCAACTTCATATCAGTGGAGAATGTTTGCCTAAGAAGATGAAATGAGTTACTCTTCTGGAAGTTAGCACTAGACTTGATGATGGAAGGCAACATGTGTTATCTAAGACGATTAATAGACAGTTGTTTAGTTTTCGATGTGATAAAATTTACAAGTCTTTTCTTGCCCCAGTTAACAACAGGATTGTAGGTCTTTTTTTTTGTTCTTCTATCATCATCATACATATACCGCGTAGAAAACGGATACCATCAGTAAGGCTGTTGATGAAAATTGCAACAAATCTGGTGTCAGGATAGAGACCTAAGAGATGCCTGCATTAATAATAAATAATAAAGATCTAGAAGAGTGACCGTTCAAGACTACTTTCATTTCGCGATTTTACAAGAAATCTGAATCAGTGAAAAATTTCGTCCATATATACCATAAACTTTTAACTTCTGTAGAGGACCAGTATACTAAACCCTTTCAAATGCCTTCAAAATATCCAAAGCAACACTCTAAGCTTCACCATTCTTTATCTTCTAAATCATGAGAGACTTTTTTTCAGCAATAACCGGTAACACATCAGCAGTTGACCTAGAGGAGTGAAAGTCATATTTGCCTTTTTCAATGAAAACATTTATGGTGAGATACTTCTCCAATTCAAAGTTTTTTAGAACCATAGTACTTTTTAAAAATATATGTAAAAGGTTGATAGGCCGAAAGGTAGAAGAATCCTCTTCTGAGGATCAAGAAAGCAAGATGTATGACACATATTCTACAGTTTAGAGAGAAAAGGAGCCGGTTCAAGATCACAATTCTTAAGGTCTATTTCCGGGATACCATCAAGTCCACATGTATTGTTTTGTTCCAGTTTAGAGATGATTGCCAAAAACATGGACGGTGTTATATGCATATCACGCAATTTGGACTCAGTTCTAATAAGAGAGTCAGGAAATGATACTCGAGATGAGTCAAAAGTGGAATTTTAGGAGAATCTACGACTAAGACATTATGCTTTGTCAACTAAAGAAGTTGGGTGAAGAGAAGAGAGATACAAGACTTACTATTAATTAAGACAGCATTACAGAGCCGTCAGTACTCACGCTAGCAATACTTGTTAGAGACAATGAGTTGTTTTATTCTATCCGAAAATAATGTCTTAGCCCCTTTTAGCACACGTTTGCAACTGTTACGAGCAGACACAAATAGTTTTCTGTCCTAATCAGAATTATCACGCTGGAACACTGCGAAGAATTGGTTAGAGTGCGCAATAGCCGAAGAACAGACATGTGTGAACAAAGAAGTTCTTATCTGGTATTTCCTGAAGGAGAAAAGTATCGATAGAAGAATCACATGTGGCACAATTCTCAATAGGAATTTTAATAATATCAATCCAAGTGGCATCACGAAGATAATCACGAAATGGATCCCAGTCGGTACTATTATAACAAGAGTAAGTTTTCTGAATAGAAGTTTCATTGACCGTCCGAATTGCAAATAGGACAAATTGTGATACTCGACAAGATATAGCAGAAGAGTTAAGGAACAAATCGTGTAAATAACATGTTGATCAGATTTATTAATGAGACTAGTAGGGAAACCCAGTACTTGACTTTGATATTGAGCAACAGAAAAATTGGAAGTCTAAATACCATCTTCATAGAATACAAGGAGAATGATTAAGCCACTTGAGATAAGCGTTAAATAAGCAAAAAAAAATTCGCCGATTGATGGAGAGAAAGAAATAGAGTTATTTCTATATTGCCTGGAATTTTGTCTAATATATAACAATCTCAAAAATGAAGACCACGCGGGTGCCAGTATTGCCGGCTAGTGTCATGTGCTTTTGTAGTGTGCGGCTTTTTGAGATAGACAGCAGATCCCCGGGGTGGGAGATCTGTGACGTCCCTGAACACAGCCTTCGCTCGCTCCTCGCTGCTTCGTTCGGGTGTCGCCGCTCCAAACGTGACGTCCTCCTGTCGCGTCAGTAGTGTTGTCTCGTCCTGTGACGACCAACTGGCTTGGTATCGGTCGCGGCACCCAAATGTGACGTTCTAACCTTTTGGTGATTCGGATGGGAATCTGGTTAGATTCGATATCAGCCTCGTCGTTCCCAACTCGCTTCCAACGCCTGGTTACCAAAGTAACTGCGTTGATCTCCAGTCCGACTACCCACGTTGTGAATCGATCTTAGGCAGACGAAATCAATCAGTCGTTGGGGCCGCAATGTAAGTTGGGTCCAAGCAGGGGTGGTATCGCACAAATACGTATAAAAGAAATAAAATGATAACTCAAAATTTCAAGGTATTAAAGAAAAGGATAACAAACTTTATGTCTAGTTGTTGGATACATAGGACTGCGTCTATCTCCCGACCCGTTCTATGGATTGTGACACGTTGTTTTCCGTTAGGCGAGTTTTAACACTTCAAGTTGTTTGCTCTTTAAGAAATTGGTTTTTTGGTGTGTCTTCGGGCGAAAGTCGAAAAAACTTATTTTGGTGGTCTGGATCTAAGTCGTTCTTCAAAATAATTGTTCTTGGATTGAAGATGAGTCCGGAAATTGCGCGGATCTTGGTCAGCCGATGCGAGGCTTGCTTGAACTGAGCACTGGAGACTGACTCTGGGAACTGTCTCCCCCGAACACAACTCTGGAACTCTCTGCTGGAACTCACTGCTGGAACTCTCTGCTGGAACGCTCTGCTGGAACTGTTTTTCCCGAACTCAACTCTGGAACTCTCTGCTGGAACTGATTTTCGCTCGCTGCGACTTTGCTTATATGGACGCCGACCAAAACCGGGGTGTGTTTGTCGGCGCAGGGGTTCCTCGATAATTCTAAATACATATCCACTTCTCTTATTTTTGTTTAGGAATTTTCCACTTCTTTCCATTTTTGGGAGCCTTCACTTACTCCTACCTTCTCACCATACTTCAGATGGGCGTGAACTGCCCTCCCCACTTCTTCGTAGCAACCTCTCATACCTATCCTCTAAATGGGCGGTGACAGCTCCCTCCTAGCGTCACGTGATCACCACTCGGCCAATGATGTCCAGCCGGCGTGTACGATCCCGCGGGCTTTGTTTCAGGAAAAAAAAAATATCTCGCTAAAAAAAAATATTTTACCCCGTTCTCATCTGGACATCGTCAGTCAGATTATCGCTAATTATCAGAATGAGTGGTCTATTTAACACGGCCAGACCGTCGCCTCAAAAAGAAACATTTCTAGGTTTCCAGTCACTCTTTCGTGAACATTACTGATAACATAGTTTTATTATCGCAGCTAAAGATGTCTTGTCAAAAGAACAACGGTCAGTCGCCACCTCGCGTGCGGCTTTGACACAATTAATTTTTCATATCTATCCAAAGCCCTGTAGTTCACCTGTTTTTTGTCAATTATCAAAATAACATTTTCAATTGGATTTTTCTTTGGCTAGTCGGTCTGTGGTTTGCTTAATCAGATGTTTTCTCGCATTAGCGGTTTGTTTATGTATCCCCGATAACACAGCTCGTCGCCAGAACACAACGATTCCTTTATCCACTTAGAATTTTTCTGCCATTGTAATGACAGTTTTTACCATTTGCTACTTATCAAATTATCCTTTATCCATTGTCTCTTAGTCGTGGGTGTTCTACTTATCATCCACGCTTTGGGTCTCGCCTCTCTTTTCCTTTCTTTCCTACCTCTCTTTCCTTTCTTTTCCTTTTTGCCTTGGTAAATGGTGCCACAGATCATTACTAATCTGTGGTCAGTTTTCAATGTTTTTTCTGGAATGTAATTTCAATTATTCCTATTCACTCAAGCGCTTATGTATAAAATTTTCTTTGTTCTTTTATTCCACTACAAAAATTATTAAATTCATGTACCAGATCTATTTCGACGTCCCAAAAATGTAGCTCTCACATCAGGCTGATTCTTCTATTAATTAATGGATTGATTGTCTGCCTAAAAGATAATAAACTTTTCTTCTTTATAAATTCCATTAATACTTTATCCAAAAGTCGTCAGCATATCTGGTGTTTTGAAGGTTATATCCACAACGAAGAACCCCAAACAGGTTTATGTACGGGACGAAATTGCACGCACCATCTCTTGATCCCAAGAAAGTAAACTAATGGTTGGAAGTAGAAGGTCGAACCATTTGGTTTGCTTAAAAGAACAATTCGCTGGAATTGTAATTTGGAAGGCACTTCTAGCTGCGTTCATTTCCATATTGAAAAGTATTTTAGTTGACTACTGTTTTTTTTTTTTAATTTAGATGCAAAGAAGAAACAGGAGGCAAAAGAATAGCATCGCCTGAACATGTAAGCACCAAATATATTTAAGGAAAATGGAAACAAATAGGACATTTAATTTTAATCATTTCACCCCAAGCAAAGTGACAATGCCACTAAGACGCAAGGGATTACTGAGAGTGAAATAGAGTGAGGAGATTTAGATGGAACTGGAAGCAAAATCATAAACACGAAATAACGGATAAACCTCTAATCCGGTTCAATAAACCGGGAAAGAGTGTAGTCCATTTTGGTGGGTGAACCTACCTACCCAAAATGAGGAAAGAGGGCTTCGAAAATTTGATAAGCACAGGACGTATAGAAAGTAAGAGCAACAGAGGAAATGGGCACAATACTTACCTAACGAACTTCTGGAAATGATTGATATAGGGATTGGAATATAGCCCAAAAACAAAAAAAATTATTTAGAACTACAAACGCTAGAAAGTTATGGAGGGCCATTATTGCCGACTACTTCAAAATACACGGCACATCAAGAAAGAGAAGAAGAAACAAAAAGAATAATTTCTAGGTCACTTAAGAGCATCTAGCTGTATAAAGGGAATAAATCAGGCTAGGAAACATATTCTTGTCATATTCTTTTTCATGTTGTCTATTCACTGATCATGTTTCCTATCCGCATGCAAAGTAATTATTCCGATTAGACATTATGGATACCTTGGACTATTTAAAAAAATTACATCTTGTTCTAAGAGTTAATTTAGAGCGCATGTGCTTACATCGGCAGTAAATTGCTATTTATTGTGCCGATATTTATCTAACGTAACATTATATATATATATATATATATATATATATATATATATATATATATATATATATATATATATATATATATTATGTTTGTTTAATGATATTTTTTTAATAATTCAAATAATTGAAATATATATATATATATATATATATATATATATATATTTAAATCTAGAGAGTTAATTCTCATTGAATTATATTTATCTATCAAAATTGTTTCGTAAATTTTCATAATTTTCATTTTCTATGAAATCAAATTAATATCCAAATTTTACTAAGTTGCGATTAATGGCTTTATTCAAGTCTATTTTTAAATAATTATTTCTCTACTCTTAAATACTAAGTTAATGATGTCGTTGTTTAGTAAAAATGAACATACGTGAACTAATCCGTCACATTTTATATTGCATTTATTTCGCTTGCAATTTCGTCAATTTCCTTCGGTCAGTTGTGTCTTTGCCGCCCCACAACGCCTAAAACGAAACGTGGATCTTACATCCTCGTACTCGATGTCTAAGAGAGAATGCATAACTCTTTTCTGTAGTGTGTGATTATATATCTTTTTAGTGCGATCATTTCCACGCTTGATGTAGCAGTGCGTTTCACTGGAATCTTCATTCTGCTGTAGAGACGTCATATTCATCCCAAACGCTTTACAGGGATTATCTACCAGCAGACCGAACACAAAATGCCTTCTGGGTGAGACATATATGTGAGTAACAACGGACACTTCGAAGTGAAGTAATGGACACCGAGCTTCTCTTATTACATCAATTAAAACCGAGTAGCAAGTACGATTCACACTGAGTGCTCAATACTTCTGACTTTGTGCCACACCTAATCTACAATTCGAAAATCATTGGACGCTTCAAAGTGGTGTAATATTTAGAAAGCTTGTCTCGCTCGATCGATTACGATTGAATAGGGAGTTTGATCCTCACTGAGTGTTATACCGGAACGTACCTATTCTATTATTAATAGAATCTCCCACACATAATAAGTAGTAGTAGTAGTAGTAGTAGCAGTCGCCAGTTGGGCTCAGTGGAGTTGTGTGAGTCAGTCGATGTGGGACATTAAAGTATGAGCCCCACAACTAGATTTCTGCGTCATTAACTATTATTTCAAGTTCGTAACGTTTTGTACGTCGAACCTAATTTAGGACCGACTTAGTGAAATATAAGCCTCCACTGTGAAAACTACTCTACAACACTGAGTGTACCACACTTACAGCCATGTGCTACCTCTAAGAAGCGCTTAGAAAATCACCATACTACACTAACAAATGTGTGTTTAGCTTTCTGGTATTTTTTAAATTTTTTTTTGTTTGCATATGACAATCAAACAACTAAAAAAACATTCAATAAACGGGCAGTGTTCTAACAAAAAACGGAATATGCGACACTGAAATCCGAAGACGCATTGGCATAGGCAAAGTTTAATTCCAAGAGTTAAGCAGAGTATTAAGAGACAAAACCACTTCGTTAGAAAGAAAGAAAAGATTATTAAACTGTGCCGTATTATCTGTCTTCTTCTATGGCAGTGAATGCTCGGCAATCTCCTCAAAGATGCTAACGTGACTTGAATCCCCCCAAAAATAGGTCTACAGAATGATGCTGAGGATACCATGCGAGGAACATGTGAGCAACGACAAGGTTAAAAAAAAAAACAGAAACAAAAAGTAACCTTATACTTAACATCAGGAAGATACAGTTGAATTCTATGAGGCGCATAAGGAAGGATGGTTTGGAAAATCTGATACACAACGGACAGGTTGAAGACAAGATGGAAAGAGAAAACAACGCATAATATATATATATATATATATATATATATATATATATATATATATATATATATATATATATATATGAAAATTTCTCTGATTTAACCAGTAGAGAAGACAATATTTATGAATAAAAATGATAATAGGAAAACTGGTAATTGCTGACGCGTTTCGTCCAATGTGGACTTTATCAAAGCAAAATAAATTTTGCTTTGATAAGCATGGACTTTATCAAAGCAAAATTTTGTGGACTTTATTAAAGCAAAATTTATTTTGCTTTGATAAAGTCCACATTGGACGAAACGTTACAGCAATTACCAGTTTTCCAGGGTTTAGGAGAAATAACGAAAAGACAAATTTATTAAGAGCTACAAAGGACATGAAATTGTGGAAAGCCATCATCGCCTACGTCCGGATGGGACACGGCACATCAAAACGAAGTACTTAGCAGCTGTTAAAAAAGACTACACGATTTCATGATTTCCCATTTCTTAATTATATTTGAATATTTTTCAAAGAGAAACGCTAGTAAGTTAAGATTTATATTTATATCAGCAACCTTATTCCCTCTTCAAGTATGCACATATATTTATTGTATATATTTCTGCCGGAGGCAGGTAAATTTCTGGTCGTGTAATCATCTCCGGAGAGTTGAACATTCAATTATATATATAATTTGACATTTTGTAAGGACACAAGCGTTAGCTAGCCTTTAGAGCTTTCAACGGTTTTAGAATAATTTAAATAGGTCCATAGATTATTTCTATGAAAACATCTCTTTTACATCCGTTTTCATCCGTAGCAATGTACTCCAGCTAAACCATTTTACTGTGATTTCCTATGAATAGAAAATTATAGAGTGCTTGTTTATCATCAAAATTAATTTGGCAATGGGCTTATTTATATGTTCGTCTAAAATTTGGAAAGAACCAGGGAAAAAGAATCAGTTTAATTATTGTTAATAAAATCATTTGTGATGAAAAGCAAAGTTGAATGTTTTTTACGTAAACACTCCTCGTCAACATTTCAAAGCTATAATAAAATACTTACTAGGGTTTTCTGAATGTGAGATAATATATAAGATTAGTACGTACCGAAAAATATAGTTTATAATAACGCTAAAGAATAAGTTCATGCAAAACATTTCCTTCCTCAGAGATAATAGATTTAAATAGGCCTCATACTCTTAGTTGCACGAAAAGTTTTAATTCAGTTTACACAATTATTTCGAAGGCATCATTAAGTTCATAATATGAATGACATCCAATATAACTGTTGTGAAAACCCTATGAAAAAGGTTTAATGTGCTAGTCTATTAAAATTCATTACGCTAAAAAAGAAATATAATCAAATCAACCTCAGAAGATACGATTAATATTTCATAAAAAGCAAATTGAATCGTCCAAGAAAAAGTCGTATTTGTCGCTAAGTCACGGTCAGGGGTAATTGGTTGGAAGTAACAGTCACGTTTACGGTAAACAAGGCACTTGCATGATTTATTCATGTTTCCAAGCGGATATTAGAAAGAAATTAAAAATAAAAGAATTATATAAAAAATAGAGGATAGGAAAAAAAAAAGAAATAGCTAAAGAGAATTAAGTAAGGGATGTCAGAAAGATAGAAATAAATGAGAAAAAAAAATCAAGCGGTCTAATATATGAAAAGAAATAAGGCTTGAAATTGAGGTGAAGAGAAAAAAATAAATAAATAAGAAGAAAATAGGAAAGAGCAGAATGATTGTATTAAATTAAATTTGTGAAGAAGGATATGGGACAATGTTTTAAAGGAAAAAGGAAAAAAAAAACACTTTTTGATTAAAATATCTCGGACTGACGAATAAATAAAAGAAAATAAGAATTGTTTTATAGAAAAGGCGACTAAGAGGAAGAACACTCAGAATGAATAAAATAATTGAAAATATTAAAAAAATGAAAATAAATGCAAAAATATAATTTACAAAATCTTATTTGTAAGAAATAAAGATACGTAATTGGAGGAGGGCAAATAGCAAAAGAAAGAAATATTTGATGACAAATTCACATTCATTTAGGTTTTATATAATCACAAAAAAATAAAATGAGAATATATATTATATTTATTCACATATTATAGATTTAGATTCAGAGACCTTCCGGGATGTATATAATATAAATAAGTAATAATAAAAATTAACTCAAAACAACGGACATACATAAAATATAGACCGGTAAGCAAAGATAAGGCAAAGTTTGCGATAGAATAACAGGAGTTTTAATGACAATGAACTAGATAGCCATAAACAGATATTAAAACGTCTTATTTATAAGAGTAGGTACATCTACAGATCTGAAAAAAACTGACATATAATGATAAAAATTATCCACAAACTTAAAAAGAAAATGATAAATATTTTATCGTCAAATGTTTTTTAAATTTATTAAATGAAAGATCAAATGATATTTTTATTATTAAATTATAGTTTGATCCTTTTTATATCGCTTGAAATTTTGGTTACAAATCTTGATTTTCTTACATCACCGGTGGACAGAAGGCAATCTGGTATATTTTAGCGTTTTTTGTTTTTTTTTTTTTTTTTTTTTTTTATTTTTCTTTCTTTTTTTTTTTGGTGAAGAACGCACTCATTTGGAAATTCTTGCAAAAAATATAGGATTTTAATGAAATTTACAGGACATACTCATAAATGAATGGAATTATTTTAAACATTTTTCTATTTTTGAAAACATTGGTAAAAATATTTTTAGATCTGTTACCCACCATCACATATTTAATTTTATGAAATTTCAAAAAATTAATTTTTGTACCGCTTGATGTTTATATTAGTTATACTCAGAAATACTTGTAGACTTTCTATCATTAATATGCTTCCAAATTTGATGACAAATTCACGTTCATTTAGGTTTTATATAATCACAAAAAAGAAAATGAGAATATATATTATATTTATTCACATATCATAGATTAAGATGCAGAGAACTTCCGGGATGTATATAAATATGCAATAAGATAAAACTAAGATATTATTTAAAAAGAAAAGAATTAAATGCTTCTATTAATAAAATGTATTACTTATACTATTGTATTGTCTCATCCGGTTTATATCTGACAGACATCTCTCCCAGAACTGAGTCTCTGTTGAGTGATATGCATATGAACCTTCCATGGATTCTGTTATCATTTCTAACCTAAATCCATACAAATCTTGTGGATTGATGGTATCAATGAAATAGTAATTATAAAGTGTGCTCCTGAACTGGCTCGTGTTCTCTCTGAACTGTATATTAAATGCCTCGCTTGCTGGAAGTCATCATCTGTTGTTACAGTTTTTAAGAACTCTGACGAACCGTCCGACCTTTCCAGCTATCGGCCTATTAGCTTTCTACCTCTTTCTTGGAAACTCTTAAAAGCCCTAATAAATGCTGAATTGGTTCATCATCTCTCATTGCAGAACCTTTTATCGGACAAGCAAAATGACTTTCTATTGTCCAGGACAACTACTGTTGTACTGACGATATTTGTGGAAAGAATCGTTTTCTAGATAAATATAAGAGTTATCATCAACGACTATTCGTCTAGATAAATTTCTACTAACGTACTTGTTCCTCAGAGCGCCATCTTAGGTCGTACTCTGTTTTTTTTAAATTTTCATTAATGTCCTTCCTGATGATATCAGTTCTCAAAATGCTATGTACGCTGACGACACAATTTAATCCAGCCTCAATAGTAAGGCTTATCAGTCTGACATGGTCAAAATAGAAGCTTGCGTGCAATATGATCTCAAGTCCATAGTTAAAAGGGACAAAAGATGGCTTGTTAAATTTAACGTCTCCAAAGCTAAACTTCTCTCCACTACTCATCTAAGAGACCACTTGCGGTATTCCATCAATAAGACTGATGCCATCCTACGGGAAATTGACAGTTGCCCCTTCTCGGGCTCACGTCCTCTGCTGATATGAAGTGAAAAAGACTATATTTCATCCATTGATAAGTCATCTCCCAAGAAAATCAATTCACTATGTCAGGGGAGACAATTTTTCAATCCAGAATCTATCTTACATATATATATATCTACCATTTTCCCATGCTTAGAATATTGCTCGTATGGTGCCCCTGTTATTTAACTTGAGCTTCTTGAGAAGATCACAAAAATAACCTGCAATATTATTGGTCTTGGAGTGACGGCTCAGCTCCGGTCACTTTCGCGCCGCCGTAAGTTTGTCTCTCTGTTTATATATTTATATATATATATATATATATATATATATATATATATATATATATATACACATATATATATATATATATATATATATATATATATATATATATATAATTTCATGTTGATTGTTCGAATGAACTATTCGCTATGGTACCTAGACTTAATGGATTTCATGCTAACAGTTTCTTGTCTCGCACTTCTCGCTTGTGGAATTCTCTTCTCTCTCTTTCATCCAAATTTAATCTGAAAAAATTAAATGCACTGTCAATCGCTATCTTTTATCAACCTGATTACCCTCTTCATTAATGTTTCTGTTCCTAATTATTTCACAATCTGCAACCCTTTGTGTTTTAGTGGCATTAACGCTTTGCTTGGGGGGATTCCAATTCAAAAAGGAGTTATTGCTTTATTTTCTTGTCATAAATGCAACCATTACTACAATCCAGTCAAGGCCATTATTTTAAAAATAATTTTTACTTTTTTAGCGTGTATAAAAGTGTTGTTTTTGAAAATACAGACGTCCATACACAAGACTATCAGAATTTAAGGTTAATAACTATAGCAAATTCAAAACCAAATAACCTAAAATTCAATAAAGCATTAGATTACAGAGAATATTTTCCTAAATTTTGAAGATAACTAGTCAGTTAAAATTCATATAAAAATACGCTGGCGTTATATTATTCAAATGATATTTAAAGATATGTCGCCAGTAGAAATGTATTAGATCAACTTCTGCCTGTCACTGAAGCTGGAAATAATCCCCTACCTCCGTGCCTAATAAATGCATTTCTGAGATGAACGAAAAGTAAATTATATTTGTTTCAAATCAGATTAATTAAACTTTAAATCAGATAGTATTCCTTAAAGAAAAATATATTTTATTTTTTAAAGATTTTATTAAATAAAGAGAATTATGCTGACAGATCGCTAAAAATGGTTAAAATCAGCAATTTTCGGAGATTTAAAAAAAAGTCCTTCCAATCAATTTAAATTAGTTTTAAAATACTGCAAATTATTTTGGTTTGGGAAATATTAAATTTAATCTATTAGCTTGAAATTAAAATCAAAATAAAAGCTTCAGGAAAGATTTTTAACATTTAAAATTAATTTGAGACCTTATACATACACACACACAAACACACACACACACACACATATATATATATACAGGCGCGCGTACACACATACATACACACACGCATATATGTCGTGGATATTTTCGCTAAATTTTAGTTGAAATAAGTATTTGTATTTACTTCTATGTACCGAGTCCCGTCAGGACTTTTGGGATCATGATTCTCCACAATTTTCTCTCCTTTTTAACACTTAGTAAATGCTGTCTTTTTGCTATCTCACTCAATCCTGTTCGCCAAAATATATACATGGACTCTATAGAGATATCATTTGCTACATTCTTCTGCCCTCTTAACCTTCAGTATTTCTTATGGATGTCAAACGCTTCAAGCCTTCTTTGTCCGACAAATTTCAACTGTTTCTTTCTTATTTAAATTTACGTATCCTTTTTGTTTCGCAAAAATGTCGTAATGGTTTAGACGTTCAACTTATGGTATTCTCAGCATCCTTATGTAGAACCACATCTCTTTTGCTCAATTTTTTTGTCAGGAGATACATTAGCATTCAGCGTCATATAGGATCACCAATATTTGCATAACGGTTCATTATTCTATTCTCTGTTTCTAATAACATGTTCCCGTTTCTCAAGTTTTTCTTAGCTTGTCGCAGTTTTTTGTAGACTTTTGTTATTTCGATGTTTCTTCTTTTTTTTTTGTGTCCCATTTTCAATTTTCTGTTCAAATAATTCCCAGGAATTTAAATTGTGGTACTTGATTTTGGTGACTTCCATTCGTTGTTCGCATTTTGGACAATTCTTTTTGCTGACAACCATACGTCATGCTTTCTTTAAATTAGTTGTATTTTCCTTTCTTCTTGAATTTTTACTACCTTCGTCCCTGTAGAGTTACTTTTTATTGAATTAAATATATTGACGAAGAAGTACATTGTTATTGTTTCGTTAAATTTATATAATCGCATATTATTTGCTTGCTCATAAAGGCAGAAAGTGATAAATATATTAGTCATATATTGATGTTTGTTTATAAAGGATTAATTGTTAAAGTATGCGGATGATTAAGGATATAAAGATCATAGATAATTATAAAGATACGAAGTGAAGGAGAGAAAATGAGTAAGAGAGTTGAGCTAAGTCGAAATAAGGAGAGAAGAATCAGAATAAAGGAAATGTAGATACACATTTTAAACACTACAACAGAAAAAAATTTAAAGGAATTTACACCACGATAAAAGCAAATTGAAAAATGGAATGTACAACTTAACCCATTAACTGCCATGAGCCCCATTTGGGGATCTGTTAAAATTAAACTCACTACATGTTATTCCTTGTATTTACATTGAATTGCTTACATACATTGCATTTGAAGAGATATATTTTACAACACTTAGCCTTTAAACATTTTATTATTAGCCGTAAGAATACACTTTCTGTCGTAATTTTACATTTCACGAGTAGAAAAATAATAACTATTTTGAAAATTATTTTTTATTATTTCTAATCAATATTATTTTTGGAAGTTTTATACGCATACATATTTAATATTCTAGTTTCTATAAAAATGACAATGGTAACAACTGAAATTAAATATAAGGAATAAATAAACTCCTAACACTACAGTCTGGGCCAAAACTACTCATTAAAAATAATTGGAAGTTAATGGGTTTAATAGATACACTATTTTTAACCGACTTATTCCAAACAAGATGATAAACGCACTAATTCTCTTGTGGTCAATATCAGAAAGAGAAGGTGTCTTGGAAAATTTATTAATGAGAGAGGACTATAATTTATAAATGAGAGAGGAGTATAATTTATTAACGAGAGAGGACTATAAAAGAAACGGAATTTAGGACACAGGAGATGACGATTAACATTGTATTTACATTACTGAAGACAACAGTTTGATGATCAAAGCGAAAAAAAAAACAGGAAAAATATTCTTCAAGCGCAACGGGCGTGTGTACAAGATTTTAGCGAAAAATTCTGGTTGCATTTAGGAATGTCAAATGTAAAATAATGAGACCTAGCTGCGCTTAAATTCGTAAATCCCAGGTATCTTTTAAAGAAAATAATTTTTTTCAAAAATTGTTCAGACCGAATCGTACATTTCCCGTGAAGGAATGGCACTGCACTACAAGAAAACGAGGTTTTACCCTTTGCTTATTTTCTTATTACGAAAATGCAATAATAAATACACCATGAATGTATGAATGTTCAAATTCATGATCAGTTTCACAAATCAACATCATTTCATAAATGTATGAAAAATTAAGTAAACGTATTCCAAATAGAAACAATAATACATACATAAGTACACACACACACATATATATATATATATATATTATATATACTAGAATCATCCTAATGAGCCAGGCAAACCTACCTTGGTTTTATCTAATGCCGGCTATACAATGAAGATCCATTTATGTGAAACCTAGATGGTTTGCCTGGCTCCTTAGGATAATTGTAGTTTATAGCTCTACTAGCGTATTGAGCACTCTATGTCGTTGTCATTTTACTCGCTTTGGAGATTTTTTTTTCTTTGTACTTGGAGCTTGAATACTGGACGATTGTTTCGCCTTGTTTAAATGTTGTAGTTCTTTCTTTTTTATTTCCATTTTTTTTCCTCGGGTACCGATTTGTTCTACAGAATGTTGAGCTATCCGAGGTTTTTGCAAACGACTACTACCATATATATACATACATACACACACACATATATATATATATATATATATATATATATATATATATATATATATATATGATTACTGCACTCTTGTATTCCAGTATGTCACTCTCTTAGAGCGGTTAGCCTATCTTTGTTGTAGACGCCTGCTCAGGCACACTTGTTCAACATCTATCAGTCCGCGTTTGTAGTTTATTCTGACTATGCTGAGCGGAATTTAGTTACAGTTCCATTGAGATATCGCAGTGTCCGGCGCAACCAAACGTCAGCAGGCGCAAACTTTCGGTCAGGCTGATTTGCTAAGATAAATGCCAACGAAGTATTCTCGACACTTACAAGGCTTGTGTCAACATTTTCCAATGATGATGCATGCCTCCCCAGGTCGATAACATCAACAAGTCTCCTTCCTGAGAAATTAACCAAGGTTAGATTCGAACCAGGGTGTTATGGTTGGGAAAAGTCTCACCACTTAGCCATATGTCCATTATATACATATGTACATGCATGCATGGATACAAACTCAAAACAAACAATAGAATATCTTCACTCTGCACTCCTTGAGCGCTATAACAAAGACAAATACTGTAAATCTGAGGAATCAGCAACTAAAGAAATAAACGATGCTACTGTTCTTAGGTAGAGGCAAATCCAAACTGATAAAGAAATTAGGTTCAACCTGACATCATACTGAAGAACATGAATGAAAATAAAATCTAGTCTACTCATCGACATGTCGAACTACTTGGTAAGAAACTATTAAAAAAAACTAAAAAAAAAACTAAAAAAAAAAAAATCTCGAAAGAGAAGTTGAGAGAAGTTGGATCGTAAAGGTTTTGACAATCTTAGCGGTAATAACCCTAACCCCGCACACTAATAATAAGTATATATCCACGATAAGCACAAGTCTTACTTTTTTTTGGCACGTTGAAATCCCAATTCTTCGTGAAGAACAAAGTTCGACGTATTTTTTTTTTTCAGAGCGAGAAAAAAAATTTATATAGTCCACCTAGAGTTGAAAAATTCACCACATAGCGTGATGAACGAATCTCTCGTCGCCACTGTTATGATGTTGATTTGGGGTTAGTAGAGACAAACGCCAAATAACACGTAACAAATAAAAGGGTTTTAATAGGTTGGTAATTAGGTACAGAAATCGCCTGAGTAGTCAATAACTAGCTCAGCTAAGAACTTCTCTGTCTTTTGACATGCCACTATTTAACGTCTTTGTTCGCAGACAAGTTCATCTTCAAGAGGGGTGGTAGGTTTCCGACACAACACACTGGTTATATTATGAGTGTTGGAAAAATCATGTAATGTAGCTATAACAACACTCCACTACATGTCTCAGGTTTTCCCGGCGACATGGTAGGTATTTTGACCATAGCATTTTCTATATTGCAAGACGAATGGGGAATACTTAACAGGATTGGAAGTGTTTGGAGCGAGGTCGGTAGGACAGAGAACAACACATGAGCTGCGGAAATAACTGTGTCTATTTTTTTGGTTTTAGAAATGATATAATTTGAAACAATTATAATTAAACATCTAAATAATAATAATAATAATAATAATAATAATAATAATAATAATAATAATGAAGAAGAAGAAGACACAGAGGAGGATAAGCTTAATGAGGGAACTCCGGAGAGAATTTGCCAGAATGTGTGTCGTTTTGGCTACTGTTGTCTCTATTTTCCTTGGAGGGATGGCGACTATACGACCGAAATAAAACTCCTATATTTATAAAATCGCAATAACATCTATTGTCCTGTCGTTTCGGAAGTCAGCTTTCTTGATAGTAAAAAAAATCTTTGAAAACTGCTCTGTCTCAATCAATACGATTTGATGGAGAACACTCATAATCCAAGTACTGGAGTTGGAAACGAAAAACATGTGTACGAAAAATACAACAAGAACAACAACAACAACAACAACAATAATAATAATAATAATAATAATAATAATAATAATAATAAATTAAGGAAACAAGAGGGGAACGAAACACAATGGAGTTTGAAAAGCTGTCTGTTGTTGACTGTGAATAAAAACAGCCCTTCCTTCTTCTGACAATCACAAACGGTATAGGCATTATTACACGTTTGTTTTTATTTTTTTTTAATTTTTCGTTTGTAAGAATCCTGAAAAGTGGCATTTGGATGCAAACAGTCTGCCAGTTGCATATGTCCATTACGTCTCAGTAGGCGATAATATTTTCTCGTCGACTGCAAATGGACCAGAAGGAAGACTTGACGCGTTTTGCAACAAGTTTTATGTATTAGGCAGCGCCATTTTTCCCCCTCCTGTACAACATGTTTATCACAGGTTCATAAATGCTGCCTCGGAGCAAACGGACTAAGTACATTTTTAATACTGTTTACCGATTATCCATTCAGTTTGAGCTGAATCGTAATATCCTATCCGCAATTTAGTGGTAATTATTAAAATATAGGGATATTCTCAGGATGACGATATAGCGTACGTTTATATGTATATTATTTTTCACTTATTAAAAGGCCCGAGAATAACTCAAGTTAAAATCTTACTGAATGATATTCTTGTAATAAGTGAAGAGAAAAGGAAATGGTGTATATTATGAGGATATACGGGATAGATTAAAATTGAAGAAGTTAATTTTGCGGTAATTGTGGAAACATCCTCTTAGTACTTTCTTCGGCAAAGTAACACATTTGAGGAAGATGCCAGTGAAATGGCAAATGAATACGTAGGAAAAGAGGATGACTTGACACAGTGTATGTGTCAGATTGAGTCCTAGTGAAGGTCAGAACTAGTAGGACTAAATAATGTAAACAATCTTACCATGTGTCATTGAAATAGTTATACAATTTGTAAGAGGTGAGCAACGTTACGTGTTTGGAGAAATGGTTGTTGGATGAAACATAAATAATTACCCGTGTAATGGCCTCTGAATTCTATCAAGCCTGGTTAGTGAAAACTGAGTAGCACACGCCCTGGTCTGGCAGCAATATTTTTTTTCTTTTTTTATCTGATGTGACACTTGTAAAGTTAGAGCATAGCAGGTAGTAATTCTTCGGTGTTTCTGGAAAGGTACAAGTAACAATCCATTCTGCAAGCATCTTTAGCGATGGTACGCATATAAGAGTTCCTCTTCCGTTCTGGACTGTGCATTAGATGCAAATAGCCTCGTGTTGAGTGCAACTGCTTATCACGATAAGAGTAAATTTAGCATCTAATTCGTGTATAAGATAAAACTATTTATGATTTGCTTTGTCCTATAAATATATATTTATTATAATATACGATCGAAATACCACACACTCCGTAGTATTTTTTTTCACCAATACTTCGGGTTCTGTTTTCTATAGTTATATTATGATAGTTCCATGTTGATATATATATATATATATATATATATATATATATATATATATATATATATATATATATATATATAGAGAGAGAGAGAGAGAGAGAGAGAGGAAAACTATTTAAAATATTTTGAAAAATGTAATATTAATCTACATGGTAATATTAATTTTGTTTATATTTTTGTTTCTATTCCAATGTTACCGGAATGTTACTTCTATGCTCCGCGTCCCTTCAGAACAAGTTGGAACATGCCTCTCCCCATCTTCTAATGCTTTGACGCTCTTAATAAGTTTCTTTTTTCACTAGCCCTTCCAACGAGTTTCCTGTTTAAAAAGCTCACTAGGAATGTTACAGGCTGCTTCCATTTTTTCCCCTTGATTTCGCTATGCCGTGTTAGTGTCAAATTCATCAACCCTTCGTTGTTCGCATGCGCCATCTGTCATATTCTCAGCATTACGTTATAGAAGATCTGTTGCATCAACTCTCTTTTCCATCTGGGGGAAAGTGTCTAGCATTCACTGTCGTACAGAAAGATTGATATTACATAGCGTTTCCGCATTATTTTTCTAACTATTCGTAGTTGTGTTTTGTTTTTTGTTTTTTTTAAATACGAGCTGATCATTGTCGTGTCGCAGTGAACAACGACTAAGCGCTTTCCAAACAAATATCTCCACGAGAAACTTAGTTTCCCTGAATAATACATACATTTAAGAAATATATACCGTTTATTTTGTCCCTGATGCTGCTGTTTCTTTCATTTTACACGTAAAATTTGAATAAATGACCAGTTCTACCGAACGAAGTTGGTGGGATTATACGAAGGGATTCTTTCTAGTACAACATATATATATATTATGTATATTTACTAAGCTAAAGTAAGTCACACAAAGAAGGGAATATGATTTGGTTTCGGTATATATCCAGACAGAATTTTTACAACCATGAAAAAAAATTATGTTCCAAATAACAAAATCTACATCACTTGATACGAGGGTCATTCAATAAATAAGGTGAATTTTTTTCTGTTTTCTGTCTTCATTTTGAATTTGTAGGTCTGATGAATTGGATCGTATTTACGATTCCAATGGAATAAATTATGACCATGGAATATTAGTGTTTAAGCCTTTTTTTTTTTATTATTATTATTATTATATATATATATATATATATATATATATATATATATATATATATATATATATATATATATAAAGTAATGAAAAAGGTAATGATCAGAGTTGAATTAGATCAGGAAATAGTAGTATTAAAAAGTACTGATAGACGTATAAAAATATTTACATGTAGAGCTTTTAGGTAAAAAAGAAATAAGAAAATCAAACGATTACTCTACTTGGTTTCACCCATTCGGTATTCTTCAGGCGATACTGGTCAACACGTTTCCTATTGCTTTTTTTTAAATAATGGAGACATATCATTTAAAAATAAATAAATAAACGCACGCATTACAGTATTCCATCTAGTAAGATAACTTTAATCTAAGATATCTTTTAAAACTTAATCCAAATATTGGATGATTTTACTGTTACGCGATTTCGACAATATATATATATATATATATATATATATATATATATATATATATATATATATATATACAAACAGGGTTCGGTATTTGTCACCATTACATATTTTATACTAGTTTTACTAAAGTTGCTTGACAAGATACATCGATTATTCTATTCATTCAATTTTCTTGTAGTGTTTTTATTTCTGGGATGAAATTCTTTAAATAGTACAGACTGCATTTGCAAACTCCCAGTCTTTAACTTTACCTATGAACTCTCATTCTTCCATTTTCACTAATTTGGTACAAGAAAAAAAAACAAGTAGAAACTATTGCCATCTTCATTTTATGGTTGAATGTTCCCTTAGATATAATATAGGCTTTAAATGAATTTTCCTCAGAATACCGCACAACAATTCATAATCTCGTCGGCTTTTCGTTAAAGAACTCAACAATGTAAAATAGAAACTAGTTAATAACGGTTTTCCCAACTACCTCAGAGATCACCAAATTAGGATAGTTTTTCTAAGGCAGACAACTGAACATGAAGATAAAAATAATAACAATTTCCTTAAAAATCAATACGGGTAGATGGAACTCATTAGATCGTCAGGGTAGTCGATGTAAGAGAAGGAAATATCTGATTTATACTTTAGCTGTTTTGAGGTCTTACTCAATCGTAGGAAAGGCTTGCGGAGTAAACACTGACGTTAAATCCGGAGCCGGAGTCTCTAAGAATATATGATGTTTTTTTTTTTCAACTTCGT
>CAHIKZ030000477.1:440000-547500 GCA_903632075.3 Acanthosepion pharaonis
TCGAACAAAAAAAAGATCTAGAATAGAACAATGAGGTAATATACCAAGCAACAGACATACCAATCGATTCAATATAATCGTTTCAAAATTTAGACCGAGAAGGCTCTCCTGGTGGTCAGTATAGACTATTCTGTTGGAAGTAAAAAACATTCTCTTATACGATTAATGAGGACATTTTTATTGCGGAAACGCATGTGTGTGTGTGTGTGTGTGTGTGTGTGTACGTGTGTGTGTGTACGTGTGTGTGTGTACGTGTTGGTGGTGTTGCATATTCAAATAAAATTAATTTTATTCTGATTTATATTGCATACGTCCAAGTCAGTGATAGATAATAATAAATCTCTAATAAAGATTTTTCTACTAAAGTTTGATACATAGACGATCAGTGATGACTCTAAAGGTGCTTGTATGTGTTTGATTATTTAACGGCATACCGATTTCTTATGGGTCATTTAATGCGGAAATTTTAGTTTTCTTGAGAGCGTTAGTAATTTATTTTACAAAAAATGCTTTGCTTGTAATTATTTATTTTAAAAAATGCATTGCTTACATACATTTTATTTTTTAAAAATATACTTGCTGTTATTTTTTTACTATGCAAATATATTGGTTGTATTTTTATTATATTTATTTTTTTATAATTTCAAAGTGTTTTGACACAAGTTAACTATTTGTCCATAGCTGGAACCATAACTGGTGCTACCACTGTGTGTCAGTGGTGGTACCATGCTCCTCAAAACTTTCTGATTAGAGGTCTTGCTGTCGGATGCTATTTATCGTCATACCCAGGAGGGACCCTAAATGCCAGCTGTCTTTACAACAAACATTTTGCGTATGAATTCCAAGATAAAATTGATTTGAAAATCGTTTATCTACCAAGCAGTTTACAACTTTCTTTTGATTTCTGTACTGTACAAAACAAATTGTCAACAAACCTCATATGACATTTAAATTTTACATTTATATCTCACCTTGAAGTATTTTGATAATCACTGAAGTCAATGTGTTATAATACAAATTAATCATTTAATTAATTAAACTAATTTAATCCAAATTATCAAAACTAAAGCACTCAACTACTTTCTAAATTTCATTGCTGCACATAAACTACGTCTATTCTTTGTTGCTGATTGAGTATTCTAACAAACACTACTTTACAAACACAGTAATAGTGTATATATATATATATATATATATATATATATATATATATATATATATATATATATATATATATTATTTGAATGCATCTACCAACCAGTTAAAAATGGAAAAATGCCACCTGGCAACGATAACGCTAAAATTCAGACAATTCCTGTTGGGATAAAATTTAGGAAGTTTGTCTTTTCGACGTAATAATAATAATTAGTACTTTTTTTTTTTTTTGCCTGATTTAATAGTATTATTTTGACGTGTCCAAAGTAAGTTAAATTTAAGAAAGTGTAAAATAAAAGAAGAAATTGCGAAACTTATAAATCTTCGGAAGTATGGCAATACAACAGGTGTTGTGGACTTGCTCGAGAAATTTGGAAATTGCGGTAGACCCGTACTCCAGGCAAATTTCTTCGAGCTTTTAGTCAGTTACAGTGAAAAGAAAACTTAACACTGAACTTCAAAGACACAGTCATTCTAAATTTTATGTGATGGGATGATTTTCTCTTGTGGCTTGAGGATTTGGCACATACATCATGGCACTGAAAACGTCTTACTTACAAAATAGAGAGAAATTTCTGTCGTGGAATTGAACAGATATGCAGGTTTGGAGCGTAGATCTCTCAGTATTTACCCACTGAAACTCTCGCGCTGAAACGCTATACTTGTGCATTTTTATTACGTATGAAGATTTTGATGCCTGTATAAAAACTTTCTTCTGAACATTTAAAATATGTTGCTACCGCTGACTGTCATGGAAACATTTTTTGTTTGAGTCTATACGCAGCTTGTGATGGAACACCCACATGCGATATGTTATTGAATATAAAAAAAAACAAACTTCAAAGATCACTTGACATAAAGAATAAAGATATATACACATGTGTTTACAAATTTTAAATCTTTTTTAATATCCCAACCTAAAGCACTCGCTTGATTTCAGAATAAGAAATGGAAATAGAAACAAATATGTCTTCCTTAAACGTGGTACCGTTCAATAAAATTTAATATATATATATATATATATATATATATATATATATATATATATATATATATTTACTTCTCATCCTCAACATATTTACACTCCAGTTTTTTTTGTCTTTTTTATAAAAACACATTTTGATAAATTTCATAGAGTCGTTTTCAAGTCTTCTCTTTTTTAATTCTTTTTTTCTTATTTGCATTTAATTCGACATAATCCTCTCTTATTTTGGTCATCTTCTTTCCCAGATATTTTCTACGTTTCGAGGATCCTGATTTTTTTCATTTCTTCTTATTTCTGTATGTTTATTGCGAGAACTGCGCTGCACTGGAAATTTTCTTAGTTTCTATATTCTGTACGTTGTTTTCATGTTTTTAAGGAAGATACGAAATTTCCTTCTCGTTAATGCAAAGGAAATATTTTAGTTTTGTTTTGAAACAGTTAATTCCTTAAATAATCGAGAATAAAATAAATCTCTCTCTATCGCTCACTCTCATTTTCTCACTCTCTCTCTCTCTCACACACACACACGAACATATACTAGACTTGGTCGAACAGACAGTGGCGTTAGAAACTCTATGAGGATCAAGGCTCCTGATAGGCTAAATCGTGAAATAGTTATCCAATTCTATAATACACAGCTTGAGCGTGTCAAAGACGGAAACTACTCTACGAAACGTTACCTAACACTCAGTTCATCAATCTCGTTGATGGCTACTAAATAATTGAAACTTGCTGTAGCGATGATGGATTACAGAAGCAATGCATTCATACGAAACTGAAAAAGAGCAACCGTCTGAAACTGAATTGATTCCAGGACCACATAAATAACGCAGTACAACTAGTTAATAAACTATTGGAAGACAATACAATTCTGATTGCTCAATGAACAATTGCCTTTTTGGTTGGTTGGTTGGGTTTTATGGCATATCAACCACTGTAGGTCATTTAATGCCAAATTTAGTTAATTGCCTTTGTTGCATATAATAAATGACTTAGAAAGTGAACTCTAAATTGTAGGCCAGAGGTTAACAATTAAACAGATGTTTAACGTACATTCTCGTGAAATTACATATTATCACTCCCTTTATATATGTATTGATTATATGGATTTGAAAGTAACACACACACACACAGACTCATGCAAGTTACAACACGCACTAAGGCACAAGGGGTGTGGAAGAATTAGGAACAGAAACATTAATAATGAGCCGGAAGTGGAAAGTGTAATCAGGCGGGCAGTAAATACTGATTGACATTGCGTTTAATTTTTTGCCGATTAAAGTTGGCTGAAGAGCATTGACCTGGAAGGTTGTTCCACATCAGGGAATTGCAAGAAAATAGAAAACGTTACCATATAATTTACGCTTACATTAAGCCAGCTCAACTGTAAATTGATGATATCTGGACGCCATTATAATCGTTGGCTTAAATTCAAAAAGTCTTGCTACCATAGCGAAGAGCACATCCGAGTAATTACTAAAAAAAGTATTTATCGAAAAGACACAGAGAGCCAGCCTTTAGAAGGTGGAAAATATTTGAAGCCGAACCGCTAGATCAGGACCAATAATATTCCTTATTCTTCTTTTGATTTTATGAAGGAGCTCCAGATAAATACAATGAGCCACAGGCCATATGTGGCAGAAATTTTCTAAGCATGAAAAAATGGATATATATGTAAGATAATTTATATTCATTTACCTTGAGGAATATTTAGTCTGTGAATTCGCATATCATCAGCACTGTATAGTATAGATTTGGTGTTAAACTAATGTCTGGGGCCGAGATGAGAAAAACAGAAACATTTTATTTTAATATATATCGCTTTCTAATGTATTTATCTCTTAAATATTAGATTTGTGTAACTGTAGATAGCGCACTATTTTTTTAAAAAATATATTATATCAAGAATACAGAATTGTAAGCTAATTTTAGGTTTCCGTGTTTAGAGATCATTCTTTTTATGTACCGTGTTCTTTCAGGAGGTAGGCGATCATGGATCTCTACTTGCACCTATCTCTTGTCCATGATATCCTTCTGTAGAATCACATCTACGTCGCCTTGAGTCTCATCTTCATCTTTGAGGAGAAAGTTCAACATTCGTTGCTGTAAAGGAGGACAGATAACACGTAACAGCTCAATACTTTTTTTCTTTGTTACCAAAGAAATCTTCATGTCTCGAAATACTCTGCCCAGCTTTTGAAATGCGTCCTTGGTCATCCCAATACGTCTACGGATCTCAGTGTCGCATTTACCGTCCTCTGTCAGAAGACTTCCCAGATATTTAAACTTCCGCGTCTGTTTGATTTTAGTGTCTGCGACCTTCTAATCGCATTTTAGTCTCATCCTTGATGACCATTTATTCTGTCTTCTTTTAGTTTATGCTTAGTGATTTCTTCCCGCTCTCCTTCGCTGATTTCTGGAGGAGAATTTTTAGTTTCATTTCCCTGACTGCTATCAAGACTGCGTCATCTGCGTATCTTATGTTGTTAAGATTGTGGCCGCCAATGTAGAATCCTGGTAGCATTTCCAATTCTCTCAGAACTGTCTCGCTGTAGAGGTTGAATAGATCCGGTGAGAAGACGCATCATTGCTTTCGCCCCTTTCTACTTTTTGTCTATTTACTGAACTCGTTCTCCATGCACATGCATGCTGTCTGCTGCCAGTATAGGTTCTTGAAAATATCAAGGTTGCTGAACAGTTCCAGCAGATCCTTGTGGCGTACACTGTCGAAGGTCTTTGCGTAGTCTACGAAACATAGGTACACGTCCTTCTGCATTTGTATTGGTCTTTCTGATAACATTCTGAGCAGGAATATCGCCTTGTTTGTTCCGGTGTCTTTAACGAACCCTCACTGATCTTATTCTAAATCTGGCCTCAATCTGCTGCGCGCTCTATTCATCAGAATACAGATGATAAGTTTTGTTACGTGACTCATTAGATTGATTGCTCAGTGGAGTTCATATTCGTCTGCGCCTGGTTTCTTACGCATTACTATGAAATATGAGAGATCTGCTGAGATATTCCGGTATATCATCATTGTTGTAGATCTCATTTATTATTTCTATGATCTTGTCTATGTCAAAGCCATTTAAGGCTGTCTGCATTTCCGTTACAATTGCTTCTGTTCCTGCCACCTTGGTCAATTCGGCCAGTGCAGCTTCTACTTCGGCTTTCAGAATTTCGGGTCCGTCGGTAGATCTGTGTATTGCTGGTTGTTCTCTTTCGTCGCGGAACAGTTCTCAATATACTCGCTCCAGCAAGATTTTGTTTTTCCTTTCTCTAATGTAAGCGTTTCATCCTTTGATTTGAAACACCCTGTTGACGAGTTTTGCTTCTGTACTGTTATTTGCCTTATTTGTTTGTGCATATCTCATTTGTTTGTGTTACTCATCTCTCCATTTCTGCACATTTTTGTCCCCTTATTTCAATGTTTAAATTTTTGTTCTCCGTTTTGTATCTTGGCAGTTTTCTGTCTCCTTTGTCAAGAATCTCATCAGTCATCCATTCGTCCCTTCTCCTTTGGGATGATTTTGTTTGCTGATGTCACTAAAGCGTCTCTCAGTGCGTCCCAATTCGAGTTTCCATTGTGTCCCTCGTATCTTCTTTTCACATTGTCTATATATATTTCTGTCAGGTTCGGATCGCACAGGGGTTTGTTGTATTGCAATTTGGGTGCCCTCATTAGGCTTCTTCAGTTTCCGCTGTTTCTCTCTTAGCATACATATATCAGGGCGATTATTGCTTCCGGAGTGGGTACTTAGGTAGGTTCTGCAGTAAATCATTGTATTCCTGGAACTTTTGTTAATAGTTATGTAGTCAATTTGGTTTTTAGTTTCTTCTCGAGGGCTACTCCATGTTCATGATCCTCCCGGATGTTCTTGGAACCCTGTGTTGACTATTACGTGGTAATAGGCTGTGCAAAATTGGATCCATTTTTTCTACGTACGTTGCGTGTTCCTAATCTGAAACTTCCTTCTATGTCCCCTGCAATCTCTCTGTCTATTTGGTGTTTAGGTTTCCCACAATAATGATGACTTTTCGTGATTTGCAAAGAGCTTTGACACTGCCTCCCATGGAGTAGGAAGGTTGGATTTCATCTTCCTTACTTTGTGCTGTCGGTGCATACACTATTATGATTGCTATGTTGATAGGCTTTCCTTTCAGCTTGACTACCAGAATTCTTTCAGATAGTTGGTGGTATGCCAGAACGCATTTCTTACACGTTTTATCTAGTATTAATGCTACTACTTTTTCTATTTTTTATTTTCATTTTTCCTTTCTCCTAATTACCTTGGATTATATTTAATATTTAATTTGAATGAATAGCTTATTTGTTCGATCTGGTTTCTTTTTACCCTTCCCACAAAGTTCAGAAAAGTTCCGTATCGTCTTTCAAAACCACACTTGAACGCCGATAATATCAAACAGAGCAAGATGGCAGTAGTAAAGAAAAGCGAGAACTGTGAAATCGATTGTATATTAGACTCTACTAACAGGTCAACATAGAAAGTGTCATTAAAACTTACCTCACATTAGTTGCAGGATATTATTCGGCAACAACTGCAGGAAAACCCTGTTTCACCAGACAACTTTTTGCGGGAAGGCTGGTTGTGTTTAGGTAGAAAACACGCGTCTCCTGCTATATTTGACCCACAAAAATAAATCGGACTCAAATGCGAGTCTGGATAATAAATGAATAAAGTAATATCAAAATTATATACAAACAAACGACAATGTATGTATTAACAAGACAAAGGTATACATAGACAATAGAAGTTTGTTCAATCAGACAAAAAATGAATATAAAAGATGGAAACATTTAATGATTAAAGAATGTGTTTGTGTATGAAATGATGAAGGGAAAAGTAAGTAAGTGGATGCGTTTTGCAGTGGAGAATACATGCAAGTACATCTTTTTTGTTTAAGAGAAAAAGAGAAAAAAGATGGTTACAGAAAATGTCACTTTCTATTTATAGGTTTAATGAGCGTCCCCTAGAGACATTTTTGTTAAGTACATGGGGCTAATCCTATACATCATACCTGCAGTATACATAAATATTCTCCTTAAATCTTCGTTTACGAAAGATATATATTTGACAAAAAAATATATTATACTGAATAGAATATTTATTATAAATTATTTTAATTCATCAAAACAAAGAATATTAATTTATTTGATATATAAAATTTTACAAGTTTTGTCTTTGCCAAGAAAGATGAGCTACATCAAATAACCCATTCAGTACCTCATATTTTTTGTTAGTTTCAAAACCTTCAGATTTTGGCCACGTACCCGAGGGTATGAGGCGCACTTCCTTTCCTATCTGAGTGTCCAAGGGACAGTATCATCATAGCCGAGTCGAGAGGACTTTTCTTTATTTAGAAGAATAAAGTCGTCAATACATCGTCGGTGACTCTTCTAGATACTTAGGAATAACTTCAACTTGAGGGCATTTGAACAACCTGGTTTACTCACCCTGAATATGTCTCAATTGCGCCCAATTTGCAGGTTAATTTTCTACTTTTATCAAACCATATTTATTGATGAAATGAATGTACCTCTTATACCCCTATTGGACTTGATTTCCTTTACGTTTATCTGATTTCGTGTATTTGTACCTCAGCGTCAATTTGTTGTTGTAATGATCTGTCAGTCCACAATAATAATAATAATAATAATAATAATAATAATAATATTAATAATAATAATACAATGATCTTGAAGTGGAAATGTAAAAAAAAAATGTTACACATGAGGACATCAATATTTGCAGTTGTAGTTGGATTCCTAGGATTGACTGGAGAAAGATCCTATAGACATATTGAATATATTCCTTGTAGCTCATGCTTTAAAGAAATGCAAACAAATTGTGCTCACAACTACAGCTCACACATTACGAAGAGTTTTATTTATGTAAAATGCATAAGATTTTAGTTTTTCTTTCTTTTTTTTACAGAAAGGATCATTAGAAAATACCATGAAGCCATTTTTGACATTAAGTCTCTGTTTGGGACCCGAAAGAAAATTTGCATATGAAAGATATCAAAGAAAATAATAATAATAATAATAATAATAATAATAATAATAATAATAATAATAAAATAACTAAATAATAAAAATAATAGTCTCTGTACAGACGTTACTTGTTTTGTAATGGAAAAAACAGCTGTATATTTAATGAGCGCGCCAAAACGAGGTAAACGTTATTCACGTGAAGGAATGTAACTGCAATATGCTTAATAAAATGGTGATCTTGTTCATCTTGAAATAATAATAATAATAATAATAATTATTGATTTATTCGGAATACGTTTAATCTGTATTTCACATGCATCCGTCAGCGTTGTTGGAATTCATCGAATGTATTCTAATACTAGATATTATGGCTGGAAATGTCTCTTTCCGTTTGCTGGAGGCGCCATAAAATCCACATAAAATAAACATAGAACTTTATTTTAAATAAGCATCATTATCAATTAAAATTCCCCAGTTCTTTGGCTATTTTTTAATATCAGATCATTAATTATAATCAACACTCATCTTGTGTTTTCCATTGTTTGGAAATGTGAAACTCGTTCAGAAAAGATTTCTTTTAAATCCTTGCGAAGAAGATAAAGTAATCTTATGATTGTCGTTTCACAATTGTTTTTAATCTCTCCATTTACTTAGTCCGGATTACTTTCTATGTCTTTGCTGTTGATTCATTTTTATTATAAAAATCTTTAATTTGCTGTCTCCCTCGGGCCTCTACGGATATCTATTTTTGAAATGTCAAACTACGCTCGGAAGCATTTATCCCCTCATATATGTCATAGCCGGTGCCGGGGATTCTGAGTTCTTGGGGTGATCGTCATATGATATTGAACAAAATTCGTGAACTTCCATTGGTATTCAGTGACACAGTATTCGGTTCATGATGTTAGCAAACCAAAATTGTTCTATCTAATCGCTTCCTTTTCTACAGACTATTGATTTCTTCAGAGTAATCTCTAATATTCTTAAACACAAAATTCATAGGTTGACCGAAGGAAAAAAAAAAAAAAAAAAAGCAGAAATCGTGTAAAAAGTTAAAGACGAGATTATTTATTAGAAATAGGCAAAGCACAAGAAGTATGGATGCTTTTGATTAAACCGGGAATTATGAAAATAAATCACGGATTTGTGAGACGTTTTCATTCCCTTCAATTACCAAACCGCTAACTTCGGCAATTGAATAATCAATAGAATCCTTTTTAGCTTAATATATATTAGTAAATTCTATAACATAAATAAGTTATAGAATTTAATAATATATGAGAACTTTGCGGTACGCATATTATATTGCATGCTCCGCACGTCAGACTATTTGAAAACTCTCCTTGATCGTTTCGAAGGCAAATGAGAAGCGGGGAATAAAAGTTATCCAATAGGGAGAGCGGCCATTTGGTCAGTACAAAAGGGCCTTTCAACAAGCTATTTCAAGGATCCTTTCCGTATTAACAAGAAACGATTGATCGCTTTCCCTCCTTTAACATTTCTATGATCAGTGTTTATACAGAAGAGGTTCATCAAAGCTATCGATGATTTTCTAAATCCCTGTTTGATGAAAAGACCGGGCTCGCTGAAGAACTACAAAGTATTCAAAATTGGATCACTTGCCTGCAAACATAACCTAAATCATATCGTCGTATTATTTATTCGGGCTGTATAATTGCTGGCATTTTAAATGAGTTATTCTCCTTTTATCTCTATTTTCAATGTCTCTTACGTCTTCAATTTTAGCGTAAAAGCTGGACATTTTAGTGAATTCGGAATAAGACTTGAATGAAATGGATATCATCTGAGTAATACGTAACTTTGCTCAAGAGTTGAAGTTAAGAAATAAAATTGATAAGGTTATATACATATATAAATTTAATATATCACACAAATAATTTTAAAATTGAAATTTTATTAAAATAAATATTAAACATTCAGCAATGGAAAATATGAAAGAGTTCATACTCATGCACACAACCAAATACACAACTTTATGCATAGATTTATTAAGCATATCGTGACGAGCTTCCTAAACATTACCCATCGTTGAAGCTCCAGGAATATATATATATATATATATATATATATATATATATATATATATATATATATATATATATATATATATATATATATATATAAACAACAAAAGCATATATAGTTATGAATACATGCATATGAGTGTATGTGTGTTGTGTGTTTGTGTGAAACAAAATTAAGATGAGTATTTCTGAAAGGAGGAGGAACATTAATAAATAGCGGCTCGGATTGAGGAATCGGTGAGCCGAGTTCGAATTCCAATGAAATCCATTACATTCACTTACGTGCTAATATCCTTGGGAATGTTATGAATCATCTTCTCTCCCAAGTTGTGGATAAATAGCAGGAAAGACAGAGTTCTATAGACTATGGCAACTGGTCTACCGCAGAAAGAATTGTCAAGCGATCCCGTGGAAAAATCTTCAATGTCAGTCATGTATCGCTAGATACATGATCGCCTATATGTGTATCACGCATAGAACATAACAGACTGATTTCTAAAAGACCATGATTTTTAACAAATGTTAAAAAAAAAGAAAAATTATTCATTTCGTCCCAAGCAAAGTAGTGCAAGCAGGTGGGAACGAGAATGAGTGTCGAGTGTCATTAGTGGCGAGGAGTGAGGAAAAGATAATAAAGGGACAGGGTTCAAGGAAATAAAAGGTGGCTAGTGACGTTGCATCTTAATTTGTAAAATGTTAGGTCTCTGGAAAGCAAGAAATCGAAATAGGTGAGAAGTTCGCGAAAAAAAATCTGTTAGAATAGAAGTGGCGGTAGCATCTAGAGAGTTCAACATTAAAATGGTAAAGCCTCCTTGCCAATCCGCTTAAATTCACGCAGTCGACACACTAACGGAAAAAGGCTCATCTTAATATCACGAGTGTGATTTTAGTGAATGTATTTAGATTTTAATTCGTTTTCTCTCGTTATCTGACTTAAACAAAGAAAACTGTTGAAAGAGAAAAAAAAATGGATACCTAAGATAAGCTTTCGTTCGTAACTCTTTAAATCGCGCCTTGCATTTGGAATTAAATTCACGCATGACTATTTGATTAAATCTTCCTGAAAACAATAACCTCCTAACAAGAAGGATGTCTGATGCAGAGACTTTGAGAGCTAATGAAACAATATTCCAAGTTCTGTATTTTTAGATGACAATGTAATGGTTGACGCATTCTCCACTGAAGAAAGCAGCGCTCAAATAGGAAGCTTTTTCGTCAAGTCACAAATCACTTAGTCTCCTAAGATTTCTTAAAGACAGTTTGAAAATAGCGTTGCTGAAAATATGCCGTCACCTGCGATGTTTATACCATATGTTTTCAAGCTATTTATTTTTGTTAAACAAATATTAGTCAGTAGGCTTATCGCTTATGAGTGTGCGAGATGTGTAGGCGTTATCGACACGGATAGGAAATTGGAGAGCTAAGTTCAAATGCTGAAACAGACAATTCGCACAAAACTGTACATATATTTTCCACCAATCAAGTAACATTTATTTACTTAGTTAGACAGGGCTGCCTCAACTTAGGTGATAAAAAATATAAGTGACGGTAAACGTTGCACAATCGAAAAGAAACAATTCAGCAATCTTTCCTAAGAAGCAAATGTCACATCCTTTAGCTTTATTAACTGCTTCTCTTTCATTTGAACGGATATGGCATTAAATTCTTAAAGAATTACTTCATGGTAATATCTCGTTATTATATATTCTATTAATTAATCGATCTAGAACTTTCGCGCGCTCACTCACTCACCACCAAACCCAAC
Organism: Acanthosepion pharaonis; assembly: GCA_903632075.3. Taxonomy (NCBI): domain Eukaryota; kingdom Metazoa; phylum Mollusca; class Cephalopoda; order Sepiida; family Sepiidae; genus Acanthosepion; species Acanthosepion pharaonis. The sequence continues at coordinate 451,967 of CAHIKZ030000477.1, forward strand.
CCCGCTTAATATATATATATATATATATATATATATATATATATATAGATTAAAGACATTTTTATGTTTAACGTTCTTTTTTATAGATACAAGTATTTAAGTAAATGCTCTGTTTATATTAAACAGTATTAAATATCATTTACCGGCCTGAATGTCCGAGAAATTTTCATAGAAAATATTTTAAATAGAAAATTTTCTATGAAAATTTCTCGGACATAAGTGTCTTAATAAATAAATTGTCGGACTTTGTCCATTTTTATATATATATATATATATATATATATATATATATATATATATATATATATATATATATATAAAAAATTTGCCACTTTGCTGATTGGTGCTAATTTCAGCATCACGTCTCTAGAGTTTCGTAGACGGGCCTCCAGCAATCACTCCCTGCACTCGTCAGGATATATATATATATATATATATATATATATATATATATATGTGTGTGTGTGTGTGTGTGTGTGTGTGTGTGTGTGTGTGTGTGTGTGCGTGTGTGTGTGTATGTATGTATGGATGTATATATATATATATATAAATATATATATATATAAAAGATTTTGAGTTAGATCAGTGAAATTAACATTTATGATAACGTTGTACAAAATAAACGCTAAAAAATCTATTCGTTTGCGAAAAGACAATATTAATCAAAAGAGTTGATTAACGTGATTTTGTTTATATTTCGTTTACGTTTGTGACGTTTTCCATTGTAATACTTCCAATAGTTTTATCTCTATTTCTACGATGAGCAGTTATGTTTAATATGAATTAGATTCGAATAATGCCCTCATTTTTAGTTATCACAAAATATCAGCACTGAAAATAATTTCGGTTTTAATTCACTACGCTTTTGACGTGACTATAGCCTATTGATTTCAATCATATTCACGACGGAGGATAGATTCAAATATCTTGGTAGCAGAGCGAGCATTAAACGGGCCGTACTAAAATTATATGACCCAATGTACATAGACATGGACAATGCAACGAGAATAATATGTCCCAAAAGATTAAATAAAGTGTTCAGTTCGAAATTCCTTCGAGGTGACTCGAATGGGCAGACATATCAAGACATGAGAACACAGCAAATGGCATAATAACAATGATGAGAGTACTGTTTCGAAAATAAATAATATATTTATAATATTATATTTCATTTTTAGTTGAACATTTCTTAAATTGTAATCGATGCGTATATTATGGGTGGGGATTAGCAATTTACCTGATACGAAAATAGGATTGAAGTTTTAATTAAATTCCACGCAGTTATTATCTTTTTTTTTTAAATTGAATTTTTTTAAAACTGAATTCTTCCATTGAAGTGAAAATATTAGAGGTGTAAATGTGGTTAGCAACACAGAAATAACAAATGAACAACTTGTGTTCAAATGCTGGTTGAATGTATATTTTTTTTATTCGCACATAACATAATTGAATTAATCATCCTATGGCGATAAGCATGGATAGAAATTACTTAACACACTTTGTGCCATGCAACTCAATCTTATTATACGATATTTAGAGAAGAGATAGGCGCAATGAAGTAAAAATCATTTTTCCGAGAAAGACATGGCGTGATTTTATATATATATATATATATATATATATATATATATATATATATATATATATATATATATATATATATTCAGATTGAATGCAGATATTATAAATACGACTGTGTGAATTTCACTCCGAATGTAATATATATTATGTTAATAAGATTAGATTAAATTAGTTTAACACAATGTCACAATATGGAATTCGCCTTTGAGAATCGAATTCAATAGTCTGTCATACTGGTCAACTAAACGAACTCGCTAAATATTAATTCACGTCTAGGCAGCCTATTTTATTATATTAGCCTACAACTCCACGGATGGGTGTAAGTCATTTGAGTGTAGAGTTTGAATATTATCCGTCAATAATCCGTAATTTCTTTTACGTTTTTGAAGCTAGAAAATGAGTGTCAGTCTATCATATTTTCTCTTAAATGAAAGAGCATGTCAAACACGTGATTCATTGACGTCTTCTGATTGCTATTCATTGGCGATTGCTGAACAAATATGGAGATGAAAAACGATCAGTTTTAACATACACTAACGATGTTAATGCGTTTCTGCATAGACGGCAGCCAGGTTTTGCAGGTGGCTGCAAGGCTTTAGTACATCAATAGAGAAAATATATAGAGAGTTGTTATATATATATATATATATATATATATATATATATATATATATATATATATATATATATATATAAAATTTGAATCATAATTCCTTTTCTGTCGATCAACTTTATTTCATAAACTTTAAAATTTGTTCTCAAAAGTGGAAATTACACATGACACAAACTAATAGTATAATTGTGTTTAGTATCTATAAGCATACTATATCCAACATTGTAATTGCCCTTCTTATTGGATGCGTTACTATCAAGGAGTACTGCGCACATTTCTCTGGACAGGCATCTCACTCGATATTCTATAAACTATATTCGCAAAGCAATCGTCAAATTTAATATGGTCGATTCGCTTGTGGCTTTGTTCAAAACTTAAGTTGACCTTTTTATATAATGCTAGGTTGTTATCAGCCGGGTTACCATTAAATGTTTTTTTTTTCTTTTATATGACGTGTCCTTTCAGGACATGAACGATCATAGCTTTCCTCAACTTCTTGTCTTTTCCTGCTCTTATATCTTTAAACTCTTTACTCTAACACTATTTTTGTTCTGCATTCCATTTAATGAAATTAGTTGCTAGCTGTCACGTCTACTTATCTTACTTTCTCTTAGCATCATTATATTTGAGTGTTAAGTTATCTAAGCCATATTTCCCAGAAATCTATGTTATATATTTTTGCTTGTTACCAGTATTTTCTATTCTCTATAAAAATTCTCGTACTCTCCTTAACTGTTTTTTGTATTCAAAGTGCTTATTGCTTGAACCAAGGTTCTATCATATCAAATCTTGTTTCCAATGCAGGGTGAATTTCTAGAATGTATTTCCATGTAGGAGATTATTTAGTTCAGAGCTGTTAGGTAGTTGCTTTTATTTTGAACACCATAGTGTATATATTAATTCCTTGTTTAATTTCTGACAGTATTCTTTTGTTAGTCCAAAGCTATATCGGATTTCTATCAAAAGAAATTAAACTTCTACAACTGCTTGAATATGACGTCATTGTAGGTTGATTTTTTTCTTTTACCTGACAACCATGCATTTCGTCTCAATACAATTAATGGTCTGTCCTTTCTACTCGCATTCACCGGCAACATCATCTAATATTTATTTTAGTTTTCAAAGTCTGTCACTAACAACGATTTATCTCCGTATTTTCTTTTGTTTAGTTTATGTTTTGTTATGTGTGAGGCTAAATAAATCCATTTTGAATAAACGTTCTTGATTTGTTGCTAATTCTATGCCTGCAAACTGTTCACTATTAGCATGAATGATGTTTAATTAAATTAGCGGTTATGGAATATTTGATTTTACTCGAGTTAAATCTATCATGAATAATATTTCAAGTATTTCTCCGTGTCCTTTCCTATCAAATGCAATTGGGCAATGAATGAAATATAGATAATTCTGCATTTTTGCCTGCATGCCCTGATAGAATTTTAATCACAATGTAAACGTTTGTCCAAATAGTTCAAAAAATATTTGCAACAAATATTTCTCAAACCTGTATAATTTTAAAGGATAACACATCAAATATATTAATAACGTCCACATATTGGAAAATGTAGACTAAAATAATTTCAATATTCTATTGGAAAATTCAAAAATGAAATCTCTTATATTATGAAATATTAATCTATTAATTTTAATTTTTTTCAACCCTCTATGTAGAAATGAATAGCGAACAGTTACTACACAGATGACGAAGTGTCTTGAGGTAAGAAAGCTGTGGTCTGCACAATAATGCTGATAATACTATGTACAGGGCATGTGAGTATAAGGAAAATTGAATCAAAAAGGACTCTTTTATTTATTAAAAAGAAACAGTTGAAACTTAAATGACAAATAATGTGGAAAGAACGCTTAGTATAATTGTCACTAAGGAAAAAGACGTGTAACCTACGTAACCAAGTTGTAACACAAAGGGGGCGGGAGTATAAGAAAAAGACAAATATTGCTAAGGCTAGAAATGATAGGAAGTCATGGAGATATATGATCGTTCATGTCCTAAAGAGACAAGACACATAAAAATATTGAAAAATAAATATGCAATATCTGGAGAAAAAAAAACAATTTTAATTCATCAATGGGGAAATTACATTTAATTTTCATTAAATATTCAATATCTCGATATGTCAATTCTTCGTATATTGTCAATCACGACTTCAGAAAAAGTGAAAAAATTTTTTGATAACTGAATCAAAACCGGTAGTGCGTACAAAATTAACATTCTTGTGAACAGGGATCTCCTTTTATTTGAAATCGTACAACTGATGCTCGTCACAATTTGAATAAAAATTTCCCACCTTTCTGAATGTTAAAAAAGTGCCACATTATCCCTTCTTAATGGTTATTTTCATCTCCTCTATTTGATTGTATTTTTGCGTTCGTAGTTATTTACAAATTTTTATCCGATATTATCCGATGCAATTTGCATTTATATTTACGCATAAAGATTCGCTTTCCGTTTGTCTTTGACTATCACATTTTTTTTCTTTTCATTCTGTACTTCATTGCCCGACAGCAAAACATTCCTTAATGTTCGCTATCGTCAGCCATTATTGCCGAAGGCGTATGATTCCGAAGTTTTAACAGTCAATTTAAATAGTATAGTAATTATGCTTTTTCGTTTTTCATTGTATGTATGGAGAAGTGTTTATAGAGAATGTATGACGATTTATTTCTTGTGTTTTCCATTTATTTGCCATTGTTGTGGTGATTACAATCACTAGTCTTATTGCTTGTACATGTAACGGTGTTTGCATATGGAATGTTTGTGAATATGGTGTTTCTAGCTGGGGGCGTTATAATGTCAATTTAAACAGAATGTACAATTTGACTTTTTTTTTACCCTCCGACGGAATTAAATAAAAGTCGCACAAGATTTATGAGGGAATGGCAATTGAGTGTAATCCTAATTTGTGTAGCCGTTAAAGTCTCTCTGAAACAATTTAGGTAAGATGTCATATCCTAAATATAGAGAGCACAGAAAGAAAATATAAACATTCTGAAATAAAAAAAAAAATTTAAAAAAAAATAAATATCAGAAATGACTTGATTGAATAGAACGTAAGGCGAAGCAAACCAGAGAGAGAATGAGAGAGAGAATGTGTGAGAGAGTGAGTGAGAGCGAGAGAGACAAAAGTTCAAATATAAAAGGAAATTCTGTGTCAGAAATAGAAAAAAGAAACGATAAATAAACCAATCGGAGAGTGAACAAATGAGAGGACATAATGAACAATATAAAAAATCAGTTGAGTAAAAAATCAAGTAAAAAATGCAGAGAAAGACAAATAAATGTGAAATATAATGAGAAAAATATAATTTTAGTTAATTGTCATTAACTTTCATACAAAGTTTTTAAGGAAGCTTTAAATCTGACATAATTTTATATTTAGCATATATTGCTTAAACGTAATTCATATGTATGCTTATATACAAATAGATGCCTTGCTTTTATATTACTAGAAACTTTAATATTAGTGGGTACACGTAAATGAATAGACACCTGTTTTATTGTTCTTAAAACTAAAAATATACGTATATCGACTTAGATAATCGAAAATCTTTGCAAAATCCTCAAACTTTACATTTTCGGGTTTTAACGCTTTGAGTACATACATATATATATATATATATATATATATATATATATATATATATATATATATATATGCGTGTGTGTGTGTCTGTATCTATGTATCTATGTGTGTGTGTGAGGGAGAGAGAAACATTCGCATACAGACAGAGAGGAATGCATGTATATATGTATAAACCTAAAACAACCAATGATAAACCATAATCTTTATCTAGACAAACAGAAATATTTAATGACACTATTAGAAAAGTTCATGATTATTTCGCCATCATTTTAAATAAATTTAACTGTCGACAACATCATAAGGTTACAGAAGATTTTTTATGAAACAATTCAACAGACTCTCACAACGGCGGTAATGTGTTGGTTGTCTTTTTAAAAAGATACCCCAAAAGGAAGATACAATAACATACCTATCGCACATATTAGAATTTCGACAATAACGTCACAACAGAACAAAGGAAACGTATCAAAAACGAACCTCATATAAATGGATAATGAATTGGTTGAAAGCGCTTGAGATAACAATCAGTATTGGCAATTTCAGCACTTCTTAGCACCAGAAAATAGAAAAATTGTATGACAAATAGCAAAAACGACAATACAAAACTTATATGATTTTTCGCATCAGCTACATTCGATCAAGCATATATATATGTAAGGTTGTATAAAAAATTATATATATATATATATATATATATATATATATATATATATATATATATATATATATATATATATATATATATATATATATATATATTGTGGGATTTCGTTCTGATGATTTGGACATCTCGGTGTTAACGAAATAAAAATTATAAACGAAATTGATATATAAAGACTCCGTCTTCTTATATATATATATATATATATATATATATATATATATATATATATATATATATATATATATATATATATATATATCTGTGTGTCTGTCTGTCTTTTTCTGTGTGTATATGTTTCTGTGTGCGTGTGTGTTTCTGTCTCTCTCTGTGTGTGTATGTGTTTGTGCACGTGTAAAAATATAGGTTTAAATTGTTATTTTATTGGTAAAAGCATATGTAAATATAAAAGTAAAATCTGAAATCAACACCGGACAGCGGCAGTCTATTTCATACTTTAATACATCCTTCCTTATAAAGAGAGCATTTACTTAAATATTTCGGTCGTCTAAGAAAATATCCCATAGAAGGTCGTCTAAGAAGTTCCATAGGTAATAGGTTTTTCTGGCATGTGGGCTCTAAAAATGCATGAAATGAAAAATAATAATAAATTACCTATGTGATTTGAAATGTTTGGTATGCTTTAATTAATATTAATTTTGCTTTGTCTTTTGACATAATGCTCCCCCTGGATACATATCCTCCTGGAAATTCCATAAGGATTGACGTATTGTATCATATATATATATATATATATATATATATATATATATATATATATATATATATAGAGAGAGAGAGAGAGAATGATTAAGACAACTGAATTAAAATAAATTATGTTTAAACCATCAATTTTCGATATCCAAACGTATTCAAGGGTAAACGGGGTCAGTGCTTCCAGTGAATACTACTTGCGAGCACATAAAAATTCAAACTTTGTTGTACGGTCTATCTAGATTTTAAAGTTAATCTCGTTCAGGTTTTAAATGTTCTTTCCATTGTTATTTGTTCATTCTAAATGTTACTCCTCACAACACATTTTCTCGTCTTGTCGCTTATTTGAACACTATTATCCAGTTATATATTATACATCATATTCGTAATACAATTGCGTGTATCATTGCAAAATTATTTCCGCGTACATCATTTGTTAATGTTCGTGGTAGTGGGTGAGCGTTTGTGCATAAGTATATTTAAAACCTATTGTTGCGTTTTTCTCTATACATTTCAATATAAAGTTCTCGTATCATTATTTATTCAATTATGTATTCATTCTTAACTATTATTTTCCTATTCTTTATTGAGTGCGCGTGCATTATATTTTATCCGGACTAATAATTTCATCTCCATTTTCTTAAATTTGTCGCTCGGGTAAACAACCGATCCGTTTTTACTTTGCAGGACTCATGAAATGGGATACATTATCTCCATCGATGGATACGAAAATGCCTCTGGTCTGCCTTAAAGCAAACCGACAGGCTAGAATCAATTTCATAATTAACATACAGCAACTCGCGGCTGGGCAAACGTTTCTTGATTCCTATCACAGAACCCATGTCTCTCTAAATAAGAAGAAATGCTGTGATGGGTTAGATCGCATCACAAAAGATTACATTAATTCTATTAGTTTATATATATATATATATATATATATATATATATATATATATATATATATATTTTTTAAGGTGGACGTTCTTTACAGGTAAGAACATTACACATTCTCTAGAAGTGATTGAATCCAGAATGAATAAAACCGTTTCTATTCCATTGTCTCACAAACTTAACTTTATCTTAATCTATTAGTTTTATTACATATAATAGACTAAAATTAATGGTACATATAAAATGTTATAACCGTTACTTCATTACTACTGCCATCCCTTTTATTTGCCGTGTCCCTTCAGGATACGAATGACAATGACTCTCTAGAGAATACCGTTTGTTTGCTTGTGTTGTTCTTTACAGTTTATCGACACTTATAGGTTATTTGATGGCTAAATATTTCCGTGTTTTTAAGAATGTATACATAAATATATATATATATATATATATATATATATATATATATATATATATATATATATATATAGAGAGAGAGAGAGAGAGAGCATCTTTGTGTGTCGCTGTGTTTGTGAGTGTGTACAAATTATTTTCATATATATTGTATGTGTAAAGGAACAAAATGTATAAAACTAATAAGTGGTAAAACTTTTTTAACGAAAATTATATATATATATATATATATATATGTATATATGTGTGTGTGTGTGTGTGTGTATGTATATATAATAGAAATAATCGTGAAGGGCATAAATATATATACAGGTATATATATATATATATATATATATATATATATATATTGTATATATATATATATATATATATATATATATATATATATATATATATATATATATATATATATATATATATATATATAACGTTCAGATTATATCAAAAGAAAAATTTATCTTATCCGACATGTCATGTCCTCTCATCGACTTTATGCAGGGAAATATAAGGATTTTATTTTGTGACATGTATTTATATACGTATATTTTCTATGAAATTTATTGTAAATTCAGGCCGGTAAATGTTGTTAATACTGTTTTATATACAGAGCATTTACATAACATATAGCAGATAAATCCACTCCAATGAAATATAATTTAAATTCTAATTTATTTATATGAATTTACCCGTCATTTTCGTTTAATAGGCTTTGAAATGTATCAGCTCCCATCCATGAACTAACCTAATGTTTCTGAGCGTTCCTATACCAATAATGCTGCAGAGCAAATAACAATTTTGCAATTGACCAATAATCCTCAACACACACATATATGCAGAAAACCACTGGGAGACCCTTTCCTTCTTTTTGGGGACTCATCAGCAGTGAGCAACCCCTACCGAATGTGAGAATCGAACCCAGAGAGTAACGGTACGTCACAAGGATCATACCACTAGTTCATCGGGCAACGGTAGCGAAGAAGAAACTAAGTTACTAGACACAATATTGTGCAGCTCATCCTATTTCTGGAGATGATACTCATCCAAGCATACGTAAACCATAGGACAGATCCCAAGATCAACGATTTCGTTCAGGGATCAGCTCAGTCTAGAGCATTGGAAGTCGGATGTCGAATAGGTTTATTTCTCTGATTATTAATTTTGGGATTTGTATAAATTCAATAATGAGTCATCATGTCTAGACGTAGCATCTACAACACAGACATATGCAGAAAATCATTGTATGGCTGTTTTGTCCTTTTTGGGACTCATCAACAGCGCGAATACTCTAGCCACTCTGAGAATCGAACACAGACTAATACGACACGACACAAGAATCATGCCAGTGGGGCAGATAAATTATGCATGTCATATTGTTTTGTTTGATCAACACCTGAGGGAAATAGATGAATTCTAGTGTATTTGCATGTCCGTGAATCTAACAAAGCCGACAAGAATTCAATCGCTCCTCTGCCAATTATCATTACGAACAGAGATATCCATTACTGCGCATGCACATTCTTAAAACATTTTGTCCCTTGTTGTTAATATATGATTCATAAGTTTAACTATCCCCCCCCCGCACCGTTCTGTTATCCGTTCATCCAGAGTTACTAGCAGATTACTCGTGTTTATTCCACTGTTCCAGTTTCTTTCAGTATGACTTGTGAGGGTTGGTTTTTCAAAACCATCATTCTTCACGTGTTCGGGAATGGTTTATGATTTTACGTGTGTGTATTCGTATTTCTCATTTTCTGTTGAATAGATATTGATATAATGATTCATCCATATATATTTTTTCAAGCTGATCTTACTTAACCAAAAATCACAGTATTGTCTCAGTGTCAATCGAAATCACAACCGCAATATATTAATTTGTAAAACATGTTTTAAAATTACCATAAAACTATAGTCGATTCTCAGGTGTAATATTTGTATTTGCCTCGACATCATTCACGGTTGTACTTCATGTTTATATAAAATGATCCACTATGATAATCTATGTTTTATTTGGTGAATTAATGTTTGATTTCTTAAATTAACCTGAAGTCTCAGTGATTTTATTGACTTATATATGCGGGCAGATTGCTTTTCTCAAAATTCGGCTCGTATATACGCAGTTCCCGCTGTATTTTTATCATTTCCAGGTTATTTCTCTCGACCCGCAAATGTGGATAAATTTTATACTTTTCTACACTTATGTGGCACATTCTGCATTCTATTGCATATTTGTTTTCTTAATGAATTACACATGTCATTAGAGTTTTGTAATATTAAAAGAAAAATAACAGGTTAATTTTCTTGAACTTCTTTTGAATGTCATAATCCACACAAATTAAAAATTATCCGAACAGTTTCTAAGGTGTGCTAAAGGCTCCTTTCTGCACATCATTATCTGCTAGTTCTTTGTTAAACAATGTTTTTTTTTTTATTTATTTTGGCTCTAATGTAATTTTTGCTCATTAAAATTCATTGTTGCTTTCTCAGTTTTGTTTTGTTACACTTTTAATTGACTTCGTGTTTCTGCATTTAGTCAGCCATAGTTAGATCATTACATTGACATTCTAGACAGTAAATATTTCAGTTTGCATTATTTGTTTTCGTTTCCTAGTTTCAAATTGAAATTATATTTGGAGAGTAGTGCGTTACGCATCGTAGTTAATTGCATTGTTCTGTAAATTATCGTTTCTTTTTCCAATAGTACTAAGTACAAAAAATTACTTCCATAAAAATACTGTCCGTAATTGTATGCATTTAATTAGAAGTATTTAGTTTTAATTTCGATAGTCTTTATTGTTTGAGTTATCTTTCAAAACCTTTTTCTTTTTTTTCCTCTACCGCTCCATCAAGTCTACTTTTAATTTCATTGTTGCTTAGAGTATGGGTCCTCAATGTACAGATATGTAATTTTCTCATAGTTGCATTCTTAATAGCACAATGCTGTTTCAAAATAAATCAATACTTATTCATTTATATAATTATATTAATTCCGTTAAAAATTTGATGATATTAATTTGGAGAGCAATTATAATAATGGTGTATTGAAATATTTACGGATTTCAGACAGAGGGTCTGACTTGAAGCATATGGACAGCATTTAGAGTTTTTTTTCCTTAAATCTATGATTATGATTTCAATTTTTCTTATGTAGCTGGTATTTAACTAATACTCCGAAGCTTTTCCATTCTTGGTTGCTCGAAAAAGATTAGTTGTTATGAATCAACCATTTTTTAATAAGTTTATGTAAATACCAATATGAACAAAATTATGAACAGATGATGACTATAGATATTGGCTAACTAGGTACAAAGAATATTGAAGAATTTAGGGCAGAATTATCACGAATAAAATATAAAATATATGAAGGGCGTTGTCAGCAACTTATGTTAATGAAGTTTTTGTATGAAAAATGTAAAAATATACTAGATGAGCGAGTAGTTTAAAAAGTAAAAAGAAAAATATTTTAACGTGTAGAAACACTACGTTCTATATATATTCAAGAATATTGTCATAAATGGAACAGTCATGCTCAAGGTTCAGAACAATTAAGCCAAATAAGTCGCTCCAAATTTAGAAAATAAAAGCCCGTAAAGAATTATATATATATACATATATATATATATATATATATATATATATATATATATATATATATATATATATATCTGTACATTTATATATACATTTATATAAGTTTAAATATATACTTAGTTATTTCAGAAAAAAATATATACAATGAAAAAAAGAAAAATATTAAAAACTTTAACTTCTGAATCTTTGCACAAACATATCATGCGTTTAAGTTGTTAAGGTTGGCACCCAATTACTTAATTTTATGAGATTACGAGAAATTACATTTTCATGCACTGAATATTTATAATAGATAAAAGTATAAATAGTTTGAGAATTTCTTTGAAAAACAGAAACCCCATTTATCGAAAATATGCTCTGAATCGTAAGATAAATAATTCAATAAAAATAAGGTATTATTTAATTCGAAAATATTTTAATTGTTTTTATAAATAAGATGTATTAAATATACTATTGTCTTGATAAATCTTTTGTTGAATAATGTATTTTTGCATGCTTTATATTCATTTTTTGAAAATATTTAATTAGAATAAATTCTTAATTTATAAATCTTTTCAAATTCTGTATTTCTTTCAACCTTTCGGATGATATTATTATTAATAACAATATATTTAAAATCATGAATTGAAACGCTTAGTACAATTCATTAAACACTAACATTTTAAAAATAATTTTAATTGTCTTAATATAATATAAAATTGATATAAACGTGTTGTTTTTTGTAGATGCAGGCGCGTATACGAGACAATATCAGAAAATAAGAGCAAAACATATAAGAAATTTTAAGCTAAAGTTTCAAAGTCAATACATTACGAAGTGTATTCTCATGTCTTCAAGATTACTTAGTGCGTAAAGTGTATATAATTGGTGTATGTAAAAAATTTTAGTTTTTTATTTGAAATATAACAGAGAAGAACTTTAAGCAAATATTCATAAGATTTGAATAAATGTAGGTAGACATTGAAACTGATATCAGGAAGGTATGAACTAAATATGTACAGAAGTAAATGACATTTGATCTTTGCTCTAATTGAACATTTCAGCAACTGTCCTATTGTTTAACTTTGCAAGAAACAACATCGTTTCATAGACTGTAAATTCTCCTGTCCTGGTTTAAAATGAGAATACGAATTTTTGTCTTCACCTTGTTTCAATGTTAGTTACTTCGAGTCATACAAATTCTCAGAACAATTAATCTGGTGATAAAGAGAGCAGAAATGTTCGCATTAAATTCCTTTTTTCTTTCTTTAAGAATAAAAGATAAGTGACCTGAAATGCTACGCATTATCTAATCCGTTACATGAAAGAGAATGTTGGACAAATTTCTCACAACTGAAAAATACACAGTGTAGTAGTTCTCAAAACAGAAAATAAAAATAGTATGAACAGAACAATTGATCAATAAAGAAATCTTAAGTAAATGAGTAGCTACGAGCAAAGAATAAACTCAGATCAAACAGAGACAGAGCAAATTTCATGGATATGTAAAGACAACTTAGATAATGTAATACTAACAAGTCATAATTAATACATGGGGAAAACGGAAAATAATTAATAAACGAGTGTATGATATTTTGTAAATTGATGGCCGAACAGAGAATAGGAAATATATATATATATATATATATATATATATATATATATATATATATATATATATATATATATATATATATATATATATAAAGCAAGATTCTCCAACTCGGATTGAGTTCTCTCGGTCAGTGGCGTGTTTATGAAAAAATAAATATATATATATATGTATGTATGTGTGTGTGTGTGTGTATTTCTGTTTAAATGCATCAGGTTTCCTTTCTCCTTGTTTTGAACAGCCAACACCGACTATCAAATTTTTTATCCACCGTTGTCTAAACTTTAAACTCGAAAAATCTCTATCTATAAAAGGCAGGATGTGTGTGTGTGTGTGTGTGTGTGTGTGTGTGTGTGTGTGTGTGTGTGTGTGTGTAACGAATGCACGGCCTCAATTTTCGACGGATTTGCAACAAAATTTATATGCACATGCTCCAAGTTAGTGGGAAGGCCAAGACCAACTTTGCATTTCTCAACTCCCATCGATAGTAGAAATAATCGATTTTTTCTTGCTTCTACGGCAGTTTTCATGTAGTTTGCGGCCATTTTCTATTGGCCAGAGTGAGAGCCTATAGCTGGCTGCCACGAATAGGCAGGAAGAAACCACTGGCCAGCGTAAGAGCCAACAGCTGACTGACACGAATGTTAACTAGCATGCTAGCATGCAAAAAATCGATAGCTGCATTCGTCACATGTGGGAAAAATTTTAATCTGCATGGCACTTTACTCCAGTTGGCTCATTCGCTTGCTTAAAGTCAACGTTGATTCTGATTCCGCAGAACTTCGTTGGGTGTGAAAAAGTATTTGTTGTTAACATTCTTTCTTCATTCGGTTTTTCCAGTTACGAGATCTTTTTTAAAGCTGATCGCTTTGTGTTCATTTTGTTATTTTTTTTCGTAACAGATTTAAAGTTTAGTATAGAGCTTAGAAAAATTCGCAGTGTGAGATAGACAAGAAGTAAAGCATGTAGCAACATCAGCACGGAAAAGGGCACTCCTTTAAAGGCAAGGAAGGGCAAAAATATTTTAAGTCAAGTGATAGCGATGGCTGTATGAGTCGTACGATTTTTGAATCAAGCACGGGCAACGCCGGGCCATGCTGCTAGTACTACATCAACTTAGAAACTATCATTTGCAAATGAGGCCCAAAATTTGTCCTTGAGATGTATTGTATCAAAGAGTTATATTCTTGCACGTCTTATATCGTACAATTTTCAGGTCAAATCTATAATTCCCGATTAACATCATTTCCTACAGGCATTTATTTTGACTTAAGTACTCACAGATAGTATCTTTCAGAAACCAAGCTAAAATATTAATTTTCTTTTGAAAACCCAGCTATAATAGATGATGTGTCGCTCCATAATGGTGTATATATATATATATATATATATATATATATATATATATATATATATATATATATATATATATATATATATATATTATGTAGCTCATTACTGGTTATCATATCATTTCTTACTACACTTAAGATTATCTACCAAAAGGTCAAATGTGTTATGCCCTCCACCCAGTAAAGTTTGAAATCATTACCCAAATGATCTGGTCTGACACACTATCTCGTTAACAAAGTCTTCGGCGATGACTCCGTTTCCGGTTGTCATAGAGGATCAACTCTCGCTTACATTTTAATATTTCGTTAGAAACAAAGAAAAGATTCTCTAACAAAAGAAAAGTTTGCTGCACTGATATCTGTTCACTTCTACTGCAGCGAATGTTTAACAGGGACTTCATGGATGAAGAATAACTTCAGCTATTATTTTTTTAATCAGTATTTATTCAGTTGTGAACTAAAACAATAATCCTAAATAATGTATCTTCATTAATAAGTGATAAATTACAAGATGTTGCTTATGAATTGGAGATATATACACCAAGCAAATATATAGAAAGTGTTTTTGTTATATACCGTAACTTTGAAAACAAATGGGTATTTCCCAAGAAATACATTAGACACTATTATAAGTGGGGGTAATATGCTGTCTACATAGTCCACCACTAGAAGTGGATTACCTACTTCAAACCGCTGGGGAGTATTTTGTATTGTTGATGTTATAAATATTACCATTTCATTTCCAACCTTTGTTTTGGTGATTCCTCATTCAGTAACCCTTTCTTCGTTACAACAGTTTCAAAAGAAGATAGAAAAATCCGACCCCGAGATCCGAACACACATTGAACTAGCGAAAGTGATATCCCAAATGTTAAAATAGGTGCTGAGAATTGGTAGAAATGCGTCAGAAACAAGGAAAAACGTGCTGGATTGATATATGTTATCCCTCCTATTATATGGGTCTGCTGAAAAATTTTCCAAGGATGAATGAAATGTTTAGAAGCGGTAGAATTGTGGTTGTTCAGAAGGATACTGAATGTTTCATGGACGGAGAGAATAAGCAAAATGAAGTTTCAAAGAAAATGGCAACAAAAATAACATTTATACTCAAAACCAGGAAAAGCTACTGCATTTCCTTGGACGCTTTTTGAGGAAGGAGAGTTTGGAAAACTTAAGCATCACTAGGTTTATTGAAGGCAAGATATAGCCGAAGGCAACGCGTCACGTACCTGGCAATCTTGTGAGAATGGATAATCGGACGCTGGAGGGAGCTTTTATTCTTAATAAATCGAGAAAAATCTAAAAGCCCCACGGGATAGAATGTTGCAGAGAGCTATGATCGCCTATGCCCTGAAGAGACGCTTAAATCGATGAAAAATAATGATCCTAAAAATACAAATACATTTTTTAAAATATTTTTACCGTGTCTATAATTTGTCTAAATCTATATCCAGTGGTATACTGCGTCTAAAAATATTTATTGCCAAGAGTAAAACGCGCTAAACTACAATGCTATCATTTTATTTTTATTACGAATAAACAACTTTCAAAAATGCATAAGATGAAAATGGTACAATTTATCATTTTTGTGGGAAAAAATCGTATTTCTTAGGAATTGTAGTGTACAGGTGCTGTTCCTTTTAATGGCAGTAGGTACAAAATATAAATACGGAATGTTTTAATTTAGATTTATTATTATTTTTTAAAAATTTTAAATAAGCTGGTTGATACGTAGAAATAGTTTACTGCAAAATTTACATATCAGATATTTGAAAAGCACAATAGATCATTGTATGCGACTCATCATAGTAAGATCAATAGATCAATCATTTTTGTTCCCTAGATCTTTCGAATCTGCCAGTAAATACTCCGGCTTCCATTTCATATAGCAATTCCATTTCAATGGGAAAAAAATCTTGTATGTTTGAAAATTTTGCTCAGGCATCTAATTTCTTAATCTTGTTTTTTATCTTTAACCTTAAAAATGTCTTCCCACATTGAACTTGAATGACTAGTATCGTTCACATAACATTATATAGTTTTTATTCCTTTTACTTTAACAGTTGTCTTTGTTTCTCCATCTCTAAAAATACATAGTTCAAACAACGAATCAGAAAGCTTTCACACCCAGGATATAAGGATGCGAGCTGATGAAAAGGAAATCGCACTTTTCATAGCGGACCAATACATGGATACATAAACAAGTCTCAGTCAGATAGTTCAGTCAGTTATGTGCCGTGTGTGATACACGCTTCGGCGATCGTATATCTTTCGATACATGACTAACGAGACAATTTTTTTTCTTGCAGTAGGTTACCATTTCTTTCTGCAGTAGACCAGTTGCCATCCAAAGCTATAGAACGAGGTCTACCCCACTATTTACCCATAGCTGGTCGGGGAGAAGAAGATGATTCATACCTTTCCCAAGGATGTAATGGATTCGACTAGAATTCAAACTTGGCTCTCCGATTCCTCAATCCGAGCCGCTATCCATTACTCCACCGAAATTACTTTTGTCCATTCTCAGATTATGCTGTCGTACGAACATACCCAAAGAAATACGACATTTGCAAAACTTGTTAACGAACGTAGAAGGCGAAATCATCCTTACTAGATTACAAACTGGCATATTTTCCTTCACTGCATTGTCAAGCACCAACTACTGCATTATTATAACTACAAACATATACATGCATATATGTACTTCTGGACTCATTTTCTAACTCCTTATCTGCTATATCTTTTACCCTTGAACTAATTTATGACATTAAAATTTGTCTGATCAATAAATAAAAATAAATATTAGGTTGGTGCAAAAACAATGACGTAATAATGTCGTTTTTTGACCTATTTTTAACGTCAAAAACGACATTATTACGTCATTAGTTCTGCACCAACCTAATAATTTATTTAGAACTTCAGCTTTTGTAACTTCAACATTCAACTTATCCGTTTGTAATTTTAGATGAAGATTTTTCTTTTTTATCATACATTATATCATTAAACGCTTATCAAACATTATGACGTTAAAGGATTTGTTTTTAGTGAATTCCCACATCGAAATAGAAGGGTTTCAACTGCAAAGGGTAAATGCAGTTTCGAATCCTGCCGGAGTAGGATCTTTCTCTTTAATAAGATTTCTCGAATATTCCGGGCGGTAGACGAAAATAAATAAATATAATCGTTAATAAATAAATGATCGTTTACTGACATATGCATATCCACTAACAATAACGTTTAAAGCTTATAAAATTTGTCTGATTATTAAAAAAAAATCAAAATACATTACTTCTTTAAACTTGAACTCTTGAAAATTCAAGATTCAAGTTTGTATTATTATATTGTGTTTGATGAAGATTTATTTTGTATTTATCAACACTGTTTATTTGTAAATCATTACACGTGGCTAATATACACATCAAATCAAGACTATTGATTTCCGTAGGAGCAGAAATTGTCGGAAGATTAACAATTCAACCATCACTGAACCCCCCCTCCACCCAATTTAACATAAAAATTTTTGTACCTAAAAAAATATACCGACACAATTACATTATTTATTTTAATCCCACACTCCATGAGGCGGTATTTATTAGGTACTGCTTGATTAGTATGTTTAAATAATTATCCCCGTGACATAATATTATTGTTTTATGTTTCATAAATTACCCTCTTATCTTATTTTTTGAGTTGAGGATTTCCTACTGTTATAGCTATTCAGGAAACCAATATTATTTAGTGCAAAATGTACAACTGAAGCGATTCTTAGGGAAGGGAATACGAGTTTAAGCCTTTTTCGAAGCTAATAAGTTATTCTTCATTTAAGTTAACGACTGTTATAACTGAAAAGTTTTAGACGGAAATCGACAAGCAAAATAGTAAATCTTGAAATCGTCTGAACTCCTATTAATTTATGTTTATTATATATATATATATATATATATATATATATATATATATATATAGAGAGAGAGAGAGAGAGAGAGAGAGAGGAGAGGGGGTAGCTACACTGATTGGATATGATACAGCTAAACAGTATGTCTGTGGATGACTATATATATATATATATATATATATATATATATATATATATATATATATATATATATCAAACATTTGAGGAATAAAAATATGGGATCATATAAAAATAAGATACAACAATATCCACGTTTAAAACATAAAATGTAAAGGTACCTTTCGACCGACACATTTTCAAACACAATCGTCGGTAATCTAAAACGGAGTACTAACAAGAAAATTTTTTATTAATACCGTAATAAAACAGGATGGTAAGGGGGGAGAATATATATATATATATATACACAGAGTGAGTTTCACCTTGTACAAGACCCAGGAGTCACTCGAGGTAGTGGATTACAGAATAAGACGCATAGTTTAAGCACTTATGTGGAGAATATGAACAACGGTTTACCATTACTTGAAAAGTTTAAGACTTCACTGATCGTGAAAGTATCAACTTGGGAGCCAGTTCTACAGAGCAGAGTTTTGTGGGAAAATGCAGCTTTTGTGGAACTTATTTCTCACCAATGGAATACGAAAGGTAATGAGGGTGGTTCGCAACAATGTGCGTAGTTTGGCGCGTCCTAGCCTTGAATGTTAGAACTGGTGGAAATGAGGAATTAGCACTTTCCATGGAAGTACCGACATATTCGTGAGAGAATTGCGGCATATCGTCTGTCGGACGGGGAGGTGCAAAGTGGAAAAATGTGTCATCCACAAGGACGCGGAGACGCTTTTCGACTCACCGAGCCTAGAAAAGGAGGACATTGCTCTACATGTCAGAATATGCTAACCTACTATATTTCTGCCAAATTCAAGTCCAAAGAAATGATACAAGCAAATTCGAACACAATCTGGAAACATTAATTTACCATATTTTACGGCATTTAAGACGCACTGATATATAAGACGCTCCCAAATTTCAGCAGTGCAAATCAAGAAAAAATAGCAATTTGTAAAATTAATAATAAATGTTACAGCCTAGGCTATATTTATAAGGTATTATTTTGGTTAAGCAAACCATGATTACAATTAAACTGAAAATAATAGGAAGAAAGAACACGAGCCTCTAACAACTTTATTATATCCATTATATGGTCTGTACAAACTCCGTCTTTTAAACGTCTTATTGGAATAATTAGGATATCAAAATTATGATTGCATTTATACTAATGCAACCAGAAGTTATCGCATGGAAATATTAATGAAACAAATATATTTTACGAATATATAGTTTGAATTTATTGCTTATGATTTTAGTGAAATAAGTACTAATATTAAATCTGATGAATTTAATATAATGAATATTATCAATGATAACACTTTTAATCTGCATAATAGCATTTTAAATAATGACAATAGGTGTATGGAAGTTAATCTAAAGTCTAAGCTAATTGGAGTTACCAGGTAAATAATTTCGGCCGACTATCACGAATTTAACACCTACATATGGCATATAAGACGCAGGGGATTTTAAAAAGATAATTTTAGTGAAAAAAAGTGTGCCTTATATGCCTTCATATACGGTAAATAGGTACACTGTGTACCAAAAAATCTTTAGACAATTTTAAATAGTCATTTAAAAAAAAACTTAGAAGTAGTGGCAACTAAAATTTTGTAGCATATTAAGATGTAATTAAAGTTATTTTAATGATATTAATAGTTTTATTAATGTAACGTTTGTTTGTTTCAGGCCGCAATTACATTGTTTTTTCTTACTTTTCAGAAAGCAAAAACTTTCTGGTCATCCTCTGTATCTGTGTAGATCTGTCTGTGTAACATAATTCCTTTTCGCAGTTTTTCTTACACCAACACTTCAATTCTGAATCAATCTCTCTTTGCTTATTCATCTCCCCGAATTTCCCTCATTTTCTCTCTCTCCCCCACATTACCCTTTACATTTTATCTCGTGTAAAGTACGCATCAGCCCCTGCCTTTCTAAAACCACACATAAGATCATCTTAACTCTATTTGTAATGGCGTCCACTCAGAAACTGCCCTCCCTAAAAATCGTAGATAATTTCACGTGCGTCTCTCAACGTGTTAAATTAAAAACAAGCTCCGTCCTGCCAGAATGTACATTAAGGACGAGCAACTCAGACATCATCTGAACTTCCAATAACCGCCCCACCCTTTTCTCTGATATTCCTGACACTTTAATCCTAAATGTCGACCGACTGGTCGGCCCCTTTTTGTCAAATGTCAAGCCACTGTGAGTTTTCCAGTGAGCAAAGGCGGAGGGCTAATTAAGAAATCAAGGAGCGACTTCCTCTCTGTGGGAGATAGCCGCAGATTAAGAATGCTCGAGGGTATAGGTATTCATCTCACTTAGGTCTAGGTCATATGTGAAAAAAAAAAAAAAAAAAAAAAAAACAACCTTCTAAAAGATGCTATTTGCTGACTGCGTTCAAGTAGTACAGTTGAGATCAATTCACCGCCACAATTCGAGAATTATATTTATATAATGTACACTTCCAAAATGGCTAGATTAAAATTTAATGAAACTATTAAATGAATATTTAGAGAAATGTGATATCATTTTACAGCAAAGAATGCAGTTAACTGTAATAAGAAAAACAACAAATGCCTTTATAATTTCATGTAAATAGAAACATATACATACCTACATTTTTTAATTAAATGACGCCTTTTATAGTTATTATTCCATCAGATTTTATTTCGTAAACTTAATTGTTATTGTACATCCATAATTTAGTAGATGCTCTGTTTATTTATACACATATTTACTCTTTAATAAATAAACGGAACGTCTACTCAAAGGTGGGTATCCAGTAAAATAAGGTAATAAAAATGCACATACATACAGAATTTTGATTAAATATGTCAAAAACGAGATACGTAGACATTGACTTTACAATTGATTATTCGTTATTGCATTAATATTAATCATTGGATTAAGTGCATTGACAAGAAATTGATCTATATTTACAAAAAGCAGTTGTATATATATTTTATTATAAGTCGGCAAGATTATTGGTGTTTAAGAAAATATAATGTAAACAACCCAGTCCAGCCAAGAAGGCATTCCGAATTATATATGTTTTGTTTACTGATTCGTTCTAATATATATATGTGTGTGTGTGTGTGTGTGTGTCTGGGTGTGGGTGTATATATATATATATATATATATATATATATATATATATATATATATATATATATATATATATATATGAGAAAAGTATTGTTTTAATCTATGCTATATTTTCGGGTAAAAGTTGTTAATATCAGAGATAGAGATGTAAATATAAAAATTACACAAATATCAAAACCGAACAGACTCACTCTGTTTCGTGCATGAACATAATCTTCTGGACTGAAGATTGTATCGAAGCATGAAACACACACTCGCTGCTCAGTGTTGACCCCAATATCCATTTATATATATGATTAATTTTTCTGTATATATATATATATATATATATATATATATATATATATATATATATATATATATATGATAAAGGTAAATGGTAGTCGGTACGGACAATTCCAGGAGGATATAAATCCCGAGAAATCAATGTAGCAAACAGAACAATAACAATTAATTAACAAATCGGAGACTTCAGAAATACATTGTAATATATTAATTCATGAGACCGATTTAATCGATTTCGCTTCGTCAGACCATGGCATTTTCGGCAGTTGTACGCACTGGCCTTCTTCAGGTTCTTTGAATAAAGATCACATGGCCTCTCAGATAAAAGCGTTGGTTGGATCAAGTGACTTGATCTAAAGTGTTGTGAGTTCAATACTTAATGAACAAAAACTAGGAGAGTTAAATGGTGTTAACTGAAACAGTAGAGGCCTGATACGTGGAACTAGAACAATCAACCCCGATGGACGAAATAAAGGGTTCAGCTTCAAAATGTCAATCACCTGAAGAATGCTGAAGAATACAACGTAGAGAATGTGGCAATAAAAATGAAGACAACAATACGAACAATGTAAATAATATAAATAATTAAATACCTCATCTTAGATATATAGACAGGCACAGGAGGAATGACAGTCTAGTTAAAGAATACCTAATGCTTCATTATCAGGAAACGTTAAATATCATCGTCAACATTATCATCTGTCTTCCGTCAGCACATACCCGTTTTTTTCCTTCTTTCAAACAAGGGAATATCAGTGCAAACCAAATAACTTGTTCAAATATAGGTGTTTATTTTTTTTTAATTCCACTAAGGTATATTGGTAATTTCCATTACATACAATTTTGCTGATGTCAACAGTTTGTATTCAATGATTCTTTTCATACACAACTGAATTTGTTTAAAATTTATCATGGCTGGATAACTTTAAATAATACATAATTTAAAATATCAGACAGTTAAAATATATTAGAATAAATTTAATGATTCATTTAAAATAAGTTCATCCCCTCACTAACAAAGTTAAACTTCTTCGCATAAGGTGGATGAAAATTAACATGAAAATCAAATTAAAACCACAATAAACAAATGAAAAAAAATACAGTGAGACAACCAAACATTTTATTCAATTATGGATTCACTAACATGATTCCTACTTCCTGATTTCTTCAATTATTGGCGTCTGCTGTTCGTTCTTTAATTTTTATCTAATTTTTTATATTAGTCATAAGTTCTTATTGAATTTTCTTAATTTTTTTTAGTTACATTTTCATCGTGCTCTCATTTTATCAGCTATATTTCTTTCTTTTATCATTAATGCTGACCTCGTCATTTTGTAGTTGTAAATACATGATGTTATGGTGTGATTTGCAATATAAGCGGAATCTGTTTGTCGATATCATTTCTCCTAACAGCCGCCCACTCGCTCTTTGTTTCCCACGTTTTTTACCTATTCTCTCTCCTTTCTCACTCTCACTCTCTATTCCCTTCATAGAGACATATAGTTTATATTCCATTCTTTTCTCTGCATCAAGTATTACTTCACTAAAACTGCCATCACTATCTCATCTTTATTCAAAGATGCAATTGTTGTTGTTATTATTATTATTATTATTATTATTATTATTGGTGTTGTTTTGCTGTGGCTATTGTTAATAATAATAACAGCAACACGAAAATAGAAAGAAAAAAATATTCACTCATGAAAGAAGTTTGTAAATACAAACGAGCTTTACATTTAGTACATTCTGTAGATAACCAAAACAAAACCCAAGGACCAACCGTTCCAGCAAAAAAATATGACAAACAAAGCCAACGTTAAATTTCTTTAACATATTAAACAACGCTAGCAAGATAAACATCTGCCCGGCCAATACAAAGAACATGCTAATAAAGCAGATGTTAATAAAGTTAACCCTCATCGATGGTTAAAAAAAAAACTGGAAAAAAGCTGAAAGGTTAGGCTTTATTCTTGCAGCTCAAGAACAGCGTCATTTCACTAGAAACTTTCATGCAAATATCATCCATAATAGCGTGGATCAAAATGCATGTTCTCTGATAAATATCAGGAAACCATAGACTATCTAATCTCAGGATGTTCTGTACTTACTCCAAAAGAAAATCAAAAATCGTCACAATAGAGTGTGGCAATATTTACACAATATGCAAATACATTGGAAAAGATGCTAACAGACACTGGTATGAATATCACCCGGCACCGGTTACAGAAATGGGAGACATCACAATTCTACGGGATTGCACCATCTTTACAGACAGAAAGATTGAAGCAAATAAGCCAGAGATAACTGACCGAAAATAAAAAGTAAACTTGCATACTAATCGATATGGCATGTCCAGCAGGCTGTAACATAGCAAACAAGTACATTATTTACATTATTCAGACTATTGTCCTCATCTTTGTCGCCATATTATTACAACGTTTCGGCCGTTGTAAGCTCCGGCCTTCTTCAGGTGGTTGGAATGTCGAACTGAACCCTTTATTTCGCTCACTGGGGTAGATTGTTCTAGTTCCACGTGCCATGTTTAAAGTTTAAAGAGAGTTTGACGTAAATGGCGCTGTGTTGCATGGAAGACTTACATTTGTGATTCTTGTATAATTGTGACTAGTGCGTTTACCTTGCGTTGTAGTGACTTAACTGAAAAGTATTCCGCTGAACAATGGCAGGATTTTCATATCGTGGGCCGGCAGATATGAGTTTTACATACTACCGCGTGAATGATAATGGACGCGAGGTTACATGACAGTATCAGATTCAGTTTCCAGACCGGCAGCAGCCGAATCGTCCAACGTTGCTGCTGTTTATCGTCGCTTTGCTGAGACTGGATCAGTGGCACAACAAACTATGGTAATAATAATTTTGGCGATTGTATCTTGGATTGCAGATATAACAGTGCCCACCGTAAACGTTACACTTAAAGACGAAGGAGTTGCGGATATATGTCTATATGGACATTTGCCATTGTTTAGTGTGAGGGACACGGCTTCAAATTTGTAATTAACCATATATATTTATTATATATATATATATATATATATATATATATATATATATATATATATATATATATATTACAGGAATAGATTCGTTGGCATATAATCGAGTTGGAAACTAGTCATATCAGATACTGAAACTGGTCCAGAGAGAGCGAGCTCAATATATTTATTATAACAAAGCATATTTGTTATGCAGCAAAAAGTTCAAATAACTCTTTCCCCCAAAAAAAAAAAAAAAAAAAGAAAAATGAGAAATTGAAGGAAAAGTGTCTGAACCTTCAGATAGATTGAAAAAGTATAGATGTCGCACATAATCCTATTATTTTTAGAGATAGTTGCAGCCTATGGTCATGGGAAACAGTAGAATAATAAAATGTAATAACCAATGCAATCTATTAAATAAAATGAAAGAGCTAGTGTTAAAATGTAGACATGGAAGTAGGTTCAAACATATATAATATTACTTTATTACTTACTAACACCCCCCAAATAAAGAGCCCCCAAATTATGCAATCCCCTTTCCCCCTTTGATTAAATTATTTCTTTAATATCTACCTCTTAAAGAATTTCGGGTACAGTTTGATATTACTTATGATTTAACCGACCGTTAATGATGCAAATATATGGTATATATATATATATATATATATATATATATATATATATATATATATATATATATATATATATATATATATATATATATATATATATATATATATATATATATATATATATGTGTGTGTCTGTCTGTATGTGTGTGTGTGTGTGTGTACGTACAGATATATATATATGCAAGTGTATGCAAATATGTTTGTATATATGTGGTTATATCTATTGTACAACATGATTTATTCCATTCGGTGTTTCGGTAGTACCTACAGATTTTGGGAATCCATTTTTAGGATAATTTCTTCTAAATTTAAATTCCTTTGTCTTTAAATCCCCGATTATTTAATAAAATACTGACGTAATTGCCTAAATGCAATTTATTTTGAATCTTAACACGTATATGTTGTTGGTATATTTTTTGTATCCCCGAGCAGGAACCTAAATTCATTTACATACAACTAAAGACTTTGGTCATAAATGCGCTCCCAATCTGGCCCATCTCTCTTTAGAGTGATATCTCACACCCTCCCCTTTGTCACCAACCCATGCTCCTTATCTAAACATGGCGTCCTTTTGAGTAGGCATTTACCTTCTCACCGACTGCTATCTAATTTAAATTCAAAACCCCTGATTCCAAGACCGTCAGTTTAGGGGTGAAGAGAACTGTCTTAAGTTTGTGCCGGTTTTAAATATACTATAACTACATGATTTTGTACATATATATATATATATATATATATATATCCCAAGTTGGCAGCTATGCTACTATACTACTATTTACTCCTGCTTCAACAGCAAGTCTAGTATCGCTCACAAAACTAACCTTAGTCTCGAAAAGGACATCCAATCTGTTGTAGACTGGGATAGGAATTGGCTGGTTAAATTTAATGACTCTAAATCAAAACTATTCTCTACTACTCACCACAGGGGACCATCCCTGCCACCCATTGAAATATTTGATGCTCAACTCCACGGTAACACCTCTTTGTGACAGCTTCGTCTCAAACTGTCCGATGACTTGTGATGCAACAACTGCATTGAATTACTTCATCCAGCGCAAGGCAAGTTAGTTGGTTCCCTTTCTCGCCCGAGTCTATCCTTCAAATCTTTAAATCAACCTTGCATGAAATACTGCTGCTGATCGCCTTAAGTTCCTCGACAAGATCCATAGACGGATATGCAATGTAGCATCTCGTCTACATCTCGTCAAAGACGTGCCGTCGCCCTCCTCTGTCTTTTCTACAAATATTTTCACGGTAACTACTCCGAGTAACTACTCCGAGTAACTACTCCGACGAGCTACATTCGCTAGTTTTTAGACTGCATGAATTTAAGCAAGATACTAGGTTGGCATCAAGACTCCACCCTTTCACCGTCGAAACGTTTAAATGTGGACGTCTCTTTTACTCCCATAGCTTCACGTCTCGTACCTCCCGTATGTGGAATTACTTGTTTCATTGATAGCTATAATTTCGAACTATTCAAATGTAATGTCAATCGACATCTCCAGATGCCCTGATCTATTCCCTGTCCTTCTCTTCAACCCATTTTCCTCCATCACGACTCTTTACTCTCGCTTCCACTTTGTACCCCCTTGCGTACTAGTGGCATCCCTCCTTGCTCGGGGTAAAATGTTTATATATATATATCTATCTATATCATCCAGAGACAGACTGTTACGCAGCTCATAAGTGTGGCTAGACATCAAGTTGCCTGTAGGTAGGATCGAAACCCGACTGAATTGGTGTCAGTCGGAGATTCTAACCATTAAGCTCCTCCTATATATATATATATATATATATATATATATATATATATATATATATATATATATATATATATATATATATATATATATATATATATATATATATATATATATATATATATATGTGTGTGTGTGTGTGTGTGTGTGTGTGTGTGCGTGCGTGCACGCGCGTGTGTGTTTTGTGTGCGTTTGTGCATACATGTGTATTTTGTGTGCGTACTTGAGTGTGTGTATATGCACTCGTGTGTATATTAATCATGCATGGAAAGAAATATTTTATACATAAATTTTCCTCATGAATGTTCATATTTAGGATTGTATGATTGAAATATAAATTTTGTGAATTTGAGTTCGATTATATAAGTTATAAATTTCAGGAAATTCCATTTAGATAAAGCAGGAAAAGTATCGATTTTGCTCAGAGTCTTTTAATTATCAGTATTCTGATCCCTTAACCCAATTCAACAAAAAATATAGAATTCCGGAAAAATGTCATAGACCCAGTCACCTAAAAGAAAAAATTATACCCAATTAATCTTTCAGAAATAATTCTTGATCATGTATATATTTCTTTTCATCGTTGATGTTAATTGATTCCATAGAATACGCTTTGAAATATCCAAACGAGATAGACCCCAGTCTCTGAATCATAATGCTATTCAATGATATTGATTCAACCTCAATCTATGAAGATTTGAATAATCTCGTCCTCCTTCAAATGATAATAAAATCATCCAAATCGAATGTGTTATAACGATATTAGCAATGTTTGTTTTCTTTAGAGTTACGATGGAATGCTACAAGACATGATTTTAAATATACTTCCCCTAACATTACAGATATATTTTGCAACTTCATCTTGTATTATCAAAAACTGCAGACATAACGTGCAAATAACACAAGAGCGAGAGGTATCATTTAAATTTACAAATGAACAGTATTTTCCTATTTCTAGCATAACCTTATCAATATTCTTTCTTTCCGCTATATCTTTATTGATTATCGCATAATAAAATAAATTAATATGGTTAAATTTGCTTCATTTGTAATGGTTTGGTAGTTCATGTCTTTACATTTCTTTTAGCTCATATATGTATTCCATCGACATAATACAATATTTTGTATGTTAATTTTGAACAAGTCGTCCGTAATTTGGATTT
Organism: Acanthosepion pharaonis; assembly: GCA_903632075.3. Lineage (NCBI taxonomy): Eukaryota > Metazoa > Mollusca > Cephalopoda > Sepiida > Sepiidae > Acanthosepion > Acanthosepion pharaonis. Next base: position 480,948 of record CAHIKZ030000477.1, read on the forward strand.
GGTAATTTCTACACTAACAATATTAAACAGCATTACTTTTTTGGCAACCTTTATTTTTAAAAATAAGTGGGCGTTCAAACTATTTGGTGAAAATGAGATATATATGTTTAAATATATCAGGTTTTATCTTTGATTTGTAAACTTTTGGTATCGACACATAATATACTGCTTGACTTTTGACATTCTTGTAAAACGACACTGACTTGAACATATTTCTCTCTTTGCAAATATTTTCTGTTTAAAATGTTTATTCGTCATTGATCGTTAAAATGCTGCAATCTTTTGTCCCTTCATATAAATTTACCTTCATTCCGTAAAGATAATATGGATTCCTTGCTTAGAACATATATAAAATACTAGCGTCTTAATTTGCATTCACTTTTTGGGATTAGAAAGAAAAAATAATTTCCATGGAGAAAGAAATAGACAACGTCATTTCACATCGGATTCAAAACGTACATCAGATTTCCTTATTAAATGAATATATTTTTTCTCGTAATATTCCTACTACAAAATGCAAAAGAAAACTGTCGGAGGTTTTATTCAGAATTATCAGATGAAATTAGCAAAACATTCATTTATAGATTTTCTTTTAAGGCTATATTTTAATGAGTAGTGAATATAAAAGTCGTTCAACCATACTGACAGTAGGGGTCATTTGTTTACTGACTACATTATCATATGAGAGGTAAAGTGCAAAATATATATATATATATATATATATATATATATATATATATATATATATATATATATATATATATATATATATATTGTTACGAACTTGTAGCATATAGATGAAACACGGGTTCTAAAAAAAGGAAAACGTGGTTTCTTTTCTCGGTCTTCACTCAGAAATGGAAGCGACACAAGGGAATCAACGAAGAACAGACACAAGACGATGGATTTCAAAATAAAACATTTATTTATAAATATATATAACGAAATAAAGAAAAAAAAACATTCATTTAACAAAGGGGGAGGACATGATTAAAGAATAGAAGGCGCGAGCGAATACTTATCTTGCAGTCGGGTTGATATCTTCACATAAAGTTTTGATTCGCCGAAGCGAGAGTTCTGATGAGAAGACAATATCTTGGCCGGCCGACAATGTTCCTGGATTCTTCTTCTTTTCACAAGTGTTCGAGGGTCCACAGCATTTCATACAGGCGTTTGGTTGGGTCGATCAGTTCCGTAGCAGTCCTTTCGCCACTAGTCGACAGACTTTGCTGTCTTCCTCATCTCAGTTGGCGGTCTGACGATTTTTGCCCAGCGACGTTCAACTGCCGCTGGTCAGAAGGAAACTGAAAAATCCTTTTTTGGTTTTCGCTGTCCCCAACGACAGTCACGTGGGTTCCCTTCGTCCTTGACCGGGTACCCAGGAGGATAGGGCGCAAATCACGCAGTGCTTGTGTGATGGCCAAAAGTTCAACACATGCCCAGTACGTTCCGATCACGTGAATCGCAGCAAGAGACCCTGATGGTGCCTGGAATTCACTTATGGTCAGCCGCCTGATAGCTGTGAAATCTTGGAACCAGGTCATTCTCGCGCCGGGTCACTTCGAAGTTCACGGGCCCTTGGCTTGTGGGTGGAACAGAGGATAAGGAGAGAAAGAATTTGGGAAAAGAAAAGAAGGTGTATGGCTGATCATAGAATATATTCGCTCGCAAGTCGAAAACATTGGATTAAATTTCTATTTTTATTTATTAATTTATTTATTTATTTTTCTTTTATATCTAAATAATTTTCTCTTTATTTAAGATTTTACTTTAGCCTAACGCCTATATGGTTAATGAAATCGTGGCTACGTGACACCTCCCTACCAAAAAAAGAAAAATGCCATTAACGGCAGTTTTCTAAATAGAAAAGAGATTGTTTTCGCTTCCTTCAGTTACTCATTCTCGGACCTCGGTGGACTCAGGTGCATGACTACGTCCACGGATCATCACTACAGGGTTGGTTTTTCCCCGTTCGTAATAAGGTTTGATTCTATTAACGTGGTACTTTCGCCTCTGTTTACTATGGTCAGGAGTTTTCACGACGAATTTCAGAATTCTGGTCCTTTCAAATGGATCATGAAAGCGAGCCATGTTAGATGGACACATTAATCGTGTTCGGAAACGGAAAACATAATCTAAAAGACTCCCCGAAGCCAGATCTTCCTGTAAACAGTCCTCCTTTAATATCTGTAATGGACCGCGGACTGAATGTCCAAATATTAGTACAAAAAGGCTAAAGTCCAGAGTCAATTGGGTAGACTCTAGGGTAGCGAACATTAACCTACGTCCCAATCATGTTGGTGGTCCAGGCAATATGTTCGCATCATATTCTTAAGGGTGAAATGAAAACCTTCCAATGCTTCTTGGAATTGGGGATAGTAGGCATTGGACTGAAGGGACTGTATACTTAGAATTTTCATGAATAATTCTGACATGAAATTAGGCACCTCGTGTAAACCGACCATGGCAAAAAAACTAACAAGAGTTTTGGCTGGCTTCACTACTGCCTGACAAGCGTGGCGAGTCCGACAGGATTCAGACATATCTGTCCGGATCCCCGGCCAATAAAAATGTGTGATGATCTTAACGTGTGTAATTTTAAGGTGACTCCCCAGTGGGGTCTCATGAGCCGTTCTCATTACCTACGGTCTGTTTCGTTGAAGGAGTACTATTTGGTGGACTTTCGACCAGTCTTCTGAGGCGGATTTGTGCGGGGGTCTCCACTTTCCTCATTAGTACCTCATTCTTAAAAAAGTATCCGGTTGGAACTTTCTCCAACTCATCCTCGGGCAATACGTGACGGAAGAGTGGGGTGGCCTCAGAATCACTCCCCTGCTCTGTTACAAGTGCTCTCCTCGATAATGGAATCTCCATAGCGGGCTCAACAATACCATCGCTATTTCCAGTTGGGGAACTATCGGGAGGATAACTTAATCCCACATCAGGATTTATAAACGTCTGCGATAGGTCTATCGCTTCGTCTTCTGTCCTATCGATTATCTCGTTTATCTTTTCATCGACCTTCTTTCTGGCCTGTGCTCTGGTCACTGCACACGAGGGAAATATATCGAGATTCTCTTCCTCGATATCTTCGGTGTCTACCGAAGCAACCGATTCCGGAACTACTTTAGGGTGGGGTATCGCCCTACCACCCGCCAATTCGTTTCCTAACAGCATGGATATGCCTTTCATAGGCAAACTAGGAACTACTCCGACCTCGACAGGGCCAGAAACTAACCCAGACGTAAGGTGGATTCGATGAAGGGGGACGCTAACAAAGCTGCTGTTAACACCCTGTAAGATAACAAATTCGCCAGTGGCCGAATCCGATCCACACGGCACGAAGCTCTCCACAATCAGGGACTGAGTCGCCCCAGTGTCCCGCAAGATCTTCACGGATTTCTTCTTCGTGGGGTTATCAACGGGGGATACAGCACCATTAGAAACAAATATTTACCCTCCTCCCTCACATCTTCATTCGGTTTCCTATTTAGGGTAACGCTGTCGGAAGAAATTAGCCCTTGGGGTCTGTCTTGACTTAGGGCTCTGGACTCGGCATTCCGCTTCGTCCAACAATTCGACACGAGGTGTCCTACTTTATTGCAGTAGTGGCACATCGGGAGTTTCCCCTCTCTCCTATTCGTCTGTCGATAAACCGGTGACTGAGGACTAGGATTTTGAGATTTGGTATCTCTCGGACTGGGTGGTTGGCCTGAACTAACCGATCGACCAAACTTCGAATTCGGAACAGAACCAGACCCATGTCTTGGGTGTGGACCGCTTCCAAACTCGGATGGGTTGTTATGATTGAATGTACCCCGCTTATGTGCTAACGCGTATTCGTCAGCGAGTGTGGCCATCTCATATAAAGTATCTACCCTTTTTTCATCGAGGTAGGTTTTTAAATTATCAGGGACACATTCTTTGAACTCCTCTATCAGGATCATTTGCCTTAGCCTATCGTGATCTGTCTCGATGTTTTTCGATAAACTCCATCTATCGAAAATAGGCTTCTTTTTGTCTAGAAAATTCTACATAAGTCTGTTTGTCTCCCTTTCGGCAGGCTCTAAATTTTTGCTGGTATGCCTCTGGCACTAGCTCATACGATTTTAAAATGGCTGATTTAACAATGCTATATTCAGCGCAGTCTGTTACTGAGAGCGCGGCATACGCTTCTTTGGATTTGCCTTTTAATGCGGTCTGCAGTAAAATTGGCCACGTTTCTATGGGCCATGCTAGGTTTGAGGCGACCTTTTCGAAATGCTGAAAATACTTGTCGACGTCAGCCTCGTTAAACTGCGGTACGAGTCAGACTTGCTTCGCTAAGTCGAACTCACTACTTCTAGCTTCGTGAAGTTCCCGCTTTTCGTCTAACTCCCGAAATCGAGTTTCTTGCTCGATCCTAGCTTTTGCGATTTCAGCCTTTGCTCTTTCAGCTTCGGCTCTGACCTTAGCCTCGGCCTCAATTTTCGCTTTCTCGAGCTCGAGTTGTGCCTGCGAAAGTTCCGACGTGTCTAGTGATAATTTACGTAATTCTTCTACGTCGAAAACGTCGTTATCTACCATATGTTCAGAGACTATCCTGACTAGCTGAATTTTCCTCATAGACTTCGTTACCTCTAGTTCTAATTCCTTCCCTATTTCAACTATATCATCCTTCTTAAGCTTACATAATCTATCCATAGTGGGTGATGCGAGAAAACTATCTATAACCGACATTTTGGCCTGTAGTTCGCCGATACCCTGAAGCTGTGCGATTCTTACTGAGTGAAAAAAAAACAGGGAGAAAAGATTCTCGGAACGAGCCCCCAATTTTATATGTTACGAACTTGTAGCATATAGATGAACCACGGGTTCTAAAAAAAAGGAAAACGTGGGATCTTTTCTCGGTCTTCACTCAGAAATGGAAGCGACACAAGAGAATCAACGAAGAACAGACACAAGACGATGGATTTCAAAATAAAACATTTATTTATAAATATATATAACGAAATAAAGAAAAAAAAATTCATTTAACAAAGGGGGAGGACATCATTAAAGAATAGAAGGCGCGAGCGAATACATAAATATATGAAAACAGATCAAGCCAAACGAATCAACTTATCGGGTTGCAGTCGGGTTGATATCTTCACATAAAGTTTTGATTCGCCGAAGCGAGAGTTCTGATGATAAGACAATATCTTGGCCGGCCGACAATGTTCCTGGATTCTTCTTCTTTTCAAAAGTGTTCGAGGGTCCACAGCATTTCATACAGGCGTTTGGTTGGGTCGATCAGTTCCGTAGCAGTCCTTTCGCCACTAGTCGACAGACTTTGCTGTCTTCCTCATCTCAGTTGGCGGTCTGACGATTTTTGCCCAGCGACGTTCAACTGCCGCTGGTCAGAGGGAAACTGAAAAATCCTTTTTTGGTTTTCGCTGTCCCCAACGACAGTCACGTGGGTTCACTTCGTCCTTGACCGGGTATTCAGGAGGATAGGGCACAAATCACGCAGTGCTTGTGTGATGGCCAAAAGTTCAACACATGCCCAGTACGTTCCGATCATGTGAATCGCAGCAAGAGACCCTGATGGTGCCTGGAATTCACTTATGGTCAGCCGCCTGATAGCTGTGAAATCTTGGAACCAGGTCATTCTCGCGCCGGGTCACTTCGAAGTTCACGGGCCCTTGGCTTGTGGGTGGAATAGAGGATAAGGAGAGAAAGAATTTGTGAAGAGAAAAGGGGGTGTATGGCTGATCATAGAATATATTCGCTCGCAAGTCGAAAACATTGGATTAAATTTCTATTTTCATTTATTAATTTATTTATTTATTTTTCTTTTACATCTAACTAATTTTCTCTTTATTTAAGATTTTACTTTAGCCTAACGCCTATATGGTTAATGAAATCGTGGCTACGTGACAATATATATATATATATTATAATTTTAATATAACTATGATTTCCTTGGAAATAATTGAAAAAAAAATGTATTGTACTAATTTTTTCGTAATTATAAAATTAACCGTTACTTTACAGTGAAAATAAGCATGCATTGACCGAAGTGTTCCCTTGAGAATCGGTTGAAATTTATAAAATATTTATCTTAACACCTAATCTCCGAAATAATAGCTTCTCAAAATCGTTGTTATCGCTCTTCCCATTATTGATATGAGTTTCCTTCCTAATCTTTCTTTATTTGCTGTGTAAAGTTAAGATATTCATTATATGATTATTTTCTCTTACAAAATATACTTTGTATTTAAGTTGTTGTTCAGGGAAATGCGTTTTTTTGTTATTTGTTAAACTTCATTCTGATGCTGATTTTATTCCATTTAACATATATGTAGGAATTTTATATTATTTTTATTCTTAGTAAAACAAGCATTGCCTTTAAGGGTGACATAGTTATTTTTATTTATACATTCCATATAACCTGTTTAACACAATTCCGATTTCGTTTTATCTCAACTACGATCGTCTCAAATGTAAACAAGGTTACTATTCTATCATTTATTAATCCAGTTGTTTGATTTTTTTCCAGAAATTTCTGATAATATCTCTAGATTACATATACTTAACTTTTATTCTGTCTTTTCGAATCCAGTAGTTTTATTGTTTTTTTTTCTATGCAATGATTTTTCTCTGTTTATTTTTTTTTTCTTTTTTTCCCTCTCGGTAACATCTTGCGTTTTAGTTGGTTTATCGTCTTTCTTGGGGGTGAAAGGCTTTAAAAAATTCAGACACATATTACTTAGTTTAAATACCGCCCTTCGATATCTACTCTCTCCTATCGCTTTCGTGTTCCTGACTCAACTACTCTACTTTACTACCGTATCCATACTTCATATTGCGAATCTCATTTTGGGATTATGGCAGATTTTGGAATTACGAGAATTGTACAGAGATGTATACTGATATCGATAAAACCAAATAGAATGAACAAAATTAGAATGTAAATACGAGGTAGGAAACATTAAGAGAATCTTTAGCAAAGAAGATTATCACAAAAAACAAAAAACAAAAAGAAACAAAACTAGACAAGTATTAAAAGAATGGATTGTCTATAAAATACTCGACATGATGTGGAGACAACAAAGCCAATATAGTACATGACGAAAATATTAGAAAAAATGCAGGCGGCAAAGGAGTAATATCTGAATGAAAAAATTGTAGAAATAGAAAGAATGAGCATCATAAATAAAGCAGATATGCTTGATACAATAAGAGGCAACATAAAAGAAATATGTGCCCTTCGAATAGATGGATAAAATTTTAAAAAATGCTGACAATAGAGAAATGAAATATACTTAAAAGTTGGAAGAATTACATCAGATAAATTGTCCATGGTAAAAGTAGGAAACCTGCAATAATGTATAGATGGAAGTGCCAACAATATTAAAGACTAAATTGACATCTGCACTGGACAGGAAGGAGAAGAAACAAAGTAGCGTGACCCTATGGGCTCTACTAGAATGCGTTGCCGGCTTAGATGATTTCAACATTGACATAAATACGGAAATAATAAATTAAATAGACAACAACGGTGATATACTGAAAAATATTACTTGACTCACTTTCATAGTGCTGCCAAAATTTTGGACGAAAATATATATGAGTTTCTTGTGACAATCAACCCAAACAGTCCTATATCAACATAATCAAAATTTTGATGAATAGAACGCGCAGTTAAATCAAACGGTAACTATTAACAGAAGTGCGGTTTCGTTACATACACTTTAACAAGTAATTCAATATTTCAGCTCAGGATAATATCAGAAAGATTAATTCAAATGCTTAAGTATGTATAACAGTTCTTCATAGATTATGCAAAAGCTTCTGACAAATTTCGCAAAACGTATTGCTTGAACTGTTAGGTAAGCTTGACATTCTAAATTCTTTCCTAAAGAAATGAGAATAATACCGAAAATATACTGGGAGGAAGCCCTTTGATAGAAAAATAGAATATTAAATTCAGTAAATACAAAAAAATAATAAGTAGTGTAAAAACTGGAATTATTCTAAGTTTACAGCATGCAAACCTGAGAAAAAAAATAGACGTCCTATTCGGATATGTTATTGGTGGACAAATTTTAACAAAATAAGATGTACAGATGACACAGTGTATATAGCAGACATAGGAGGAAAAATGCCGAAACTTCTACAGGAAGTAGTAAAAGAAAGTGAGAATAAAATATTAAGTATAAATTCTAAGAAGACAACACTGGCATCTCGTTTCAATATTGACCAAAATGACACATACATATCTGCTAAGTAGTAAGTTTTTTTGTTTTTTAATAAGATCGCCATTGGCTTCAAACACAGCCTTACAGAGGGCGTCAAAATCTCTTGCGACTCTTTTGGACAGTCTCCTTGATTAATTTGGTGAATGCTAGCATACTCTTTGCCTTCAGTTCATCTTTCGTGCTACAAGCAGTTTTGATGGTCAAACTGCGCCTACAATAATAATAGTCCAGTGGTTTGCAGTCTGGCGAATCAGTGATGATATGCTTGTTGAAACTCTCTGACAGCCATTACTGGTTTCTCCTGCTTCTTTGGCAACGTGCAGCGTCCTGATGCTAGACATGGGATTATCCAGCAGCCATTCTCTTGACCAAAGCAGCAGTACTTCCTCGTTGCATTTGAAATAAACATCCGTGTTGCGTCTGAGGAACTGTGGGAAGATGGATGGAGGCATAACGTCGCCATTACGAGTGATCACTCCACACATTTCGTACTCATCATTGGACTCATCCAAATCTTTCCGAATTATCTGCACTGTTCTCAGACACCCAAGCACTCTGAAATATTCATATTGGTGCTTCCGGCGCGAATTTCAAGTAGTACATCATGCCGTCTCAAAATTTATGGTGGAACGAAGTTTGTCATTGTGCTGTTTTCTCAGAGACGCTGTTCAACTGACCCTAATATACTGTGTAGTCGACAAAAGCAAAAACAAACAACTCGCAATCACGAATTTAAAAACATAAAATGGCGACAATTTACCTATCGCACCTGTATGTGTAGGTTAATAAGCATCAAATAAAGTAGTTAAAACTTAATAAAAATTCTATTATGCTTTTCGGAAAATAATGTACGATTCTTGAATAAATATTACATTGTGTTCTAAAATGTTATCAGTTTTGCTCCAAAATATTTTACTCATGCCCAATAATTAAAATGTCTTCATTTTAATTTTATATCAATCTCTTTCAGAATTTAATTTCAAACATTACATACCTCTCGAACATGAAATAAAAGAAGAGATGCGTGCACTTTTCTACAAGATTTCAAGCTATTTCACAATGCTTCTCAAACTGCTGCCAACATCAAAAGAGTAAATAGTAGATGATCCACTTGTAATACAACAGGTCGGCGCTGGTTTCTGAATTTCCACAGTGGGGATACGAGAATTGAAGATCAAAGTGGGAGAAGACATTCATCTGCAATGGACAATCAACTACTGAAAACATTAGTCATTTCATCAAAGTTTCAGTTAATTTGATAATTAGTGACAGCATTTCAAAGATATCTAATCATCACAAGAAAATTGGCAAGGTGAAACAACTTGATAAATGGGATCAACATTATCTAATGAGAGTCAAAGAAGTTTCTTTGATGCTGAATCAGCAATATTCAAATTGTCATTTCATTCATCAAATAGTAACTTTTTATTAAAAATGGATCTTTTATATCAGTTGTAAATGATGGTCTCATTTGCTTCATCATTACAAAGCGCCCAAACATTTATCAAGACCGAAACTGCACCAATAGAATATGAATGCGAATGTCTGGTGGTCCGCCACTGGCTTTAATATTACAGCTGTCTGGAATCTAACCAGAGCATCACTGAAGTTTGATGAGAGCAAATGAATAAAAATTCACATTCATTTAAGAAAAATGTGACTGACAATGTTTAATCGAAGTGGTTCAATTCTGCTTTATGACAAAGTTCAGTCAAATGTTGCTTCTCCACCAGCCGCACACCATTGCACTGTAAGTACTCACTCATCAAAAAATGCTGATATTATTCGATAATACAACAGAAGGAAATGATATGTTTAGTTTTCAAGTTAATGAAAATGTTAATGAATTGTTGACGTTCATATAATTTGCTGTTTGTGAAGTAGTGAAAAGAAACATCAAATTTCCCGCCGCCCACTTGTTTAAGATTTTATAGCACCCACGTATTTATCGGTGGTTTTATGCGTGTATCTAATTTCAGATAAAGGAAAATGTATGCATAATAGGACAATATGAATAAAGAGTAAAAACGAAAAGATGTTAACTGACGCGTTTTTGTCTACTGATGAACACTATCAAGTTAAATGTAAGCATTTTTATTTAGCAATATGTATCTATAAATAAAAGTAAAAAAAATGCTAGTTTTTCAAATTTTTTACATTTATGAAACGCTCATAATTTTTCATCAGTGTAACTGAAAATTCCAGGTAAATGATGGAGGATACTAAGTGGGGCAATTCACTGTCTAATGAACAAAAGTGTTTATTTTATGTATGTAAGTGTATCATAATTCTAGTTTATCTATTCGATGTCTATTTTTCTTAGCAACAATTTAAGAAGAATATTTTTATATTTGAAGCAAACGTAGCATTAGATTCTAAGTAAATGAACGTTGCATATTTCATTATAAAGAAAAATGTAATATCACCATTATTACATTCATATAACAATATGATTGTTATTACAATATTTGCTTAATTTTTTACGCCCAAATATTTAATTATGCAGCAGGAAATTTCCTCGGTTATTTTATAGATATGGAGAACACAGTGGGATCATCTATTAAATATTATGGTATATCAGAAATTAAAATAGGAAAAACGTGAAATCTTCAAGGATACGCTTTTTATTATGATTCAGTGTCTGTAACGTTTGCAACAAAATCAACGTTGTGGAAGAGAAAGAGCAATAAACCTATCAAGGAAACCACTTCGATAAACGTCTCAGAGGCAGAAGTTGCACGGCTAAATATATGCAATGACATGCTTGTCTAAAACTATTGCATAAACTTGCATAAGGAACTAAGTTTGAAATTTGCACATGCATTTAATAATTGTATAATTCACAAGGAGCTTATTCTATCCTTATATTAAGATTAGATGATTGATCAGAAAATTCAAATAGGACAGACGTGGAATATACACAGATACATCTAGTTATAATTAATATTATTATTAATAGTAGTATTTGTATTAGTAGTATTAGCAATAATAGTAATGTAGTAGTAGTAGTATGTAAATTTAACAAGTAGTGATCATTGGAATTCTTTCGCAAACGGTGTTAGGTATATAACATGTAAAGCATTTCGCAAATGTTATATAAATATGATAATGGCAAGATTAGCTGTTCCTTCATAAGGAAAAATGCGGCATTCATTGATCTAGAAGCCAGTGCTACTTTTACTTAAATATATAAAATATTTCACTTCAATTCTTCTTAAGATAAATAGAAAACTCAAGTCAAATAGCTTTACCTTCTATTTCTAGTATTTACTAGGAATTCCTTCCCTGTTATGTTTTTGCTTGATTAGTGTAGCATGCCATCATTTAGATGATTATAATATTTCTATCTTCGAATAACACGAGCTATCCATCTCAGTTGTTGAAATTCCTCAAATAATGTACTTATTCTTATTCGGTACAGTTATTTTTAGTGATTCTTTAGAATCGAACAAGTATGGTCTTTACTAAGATGTAAAGACTTAAGTCGTTCAAAGCCATTTTTATCCATGGATATGAGAAAGCGGCTTTGTACAGCTGGGTGTTTATATATTTTTGAACGTGTCTATTGCTTTGCATAACTTCTATATAAAGTCTTTATTTGAAGCGGGCATTTAAGAAAATTAATCAAGGTTTTTAGGCAAAAAGCTTTCGCTTTGCATCAATTTGTGTGATGGGAAAATACCCTTGACACCACCTGTTCTCAAAATATTGCTGCATTAACTGCATTTGGTTTCAGTGTAATATTTATTTGAAGAGATTTTGTGACACGATACACGAAATACGATTTTTCACTTGTATCGTTTAGAGTGTTATTTTTTCATCTCGATTCAAACTTGAAACAAAATGAATATTATTCAGTGATGCTTATCGTAATTTGCTATATCAACACTTTATTTAGCCTTCCAGAAAAGTGTAAAATTTACCCCCAATAAATGCAACAATGTCACTATGACGCAGGAAGTTTCAGGCAGTAAAAGAGAATGAGAAGTCTTTAGTCAGAGGAACTGCAGAAATGACAATAAACAAAAGAGTTCAGTTAGACTGAAAATGGTGATTGACGTTGTATTTAAAATTTTGAAGATTGTGTATAAAAGAACAGTTAAAAATCGCAAGGGAGTTCCACAGGTGATAAGTGTGAGAAAAGAAACTATTAGAAACATTAGTGGTTGCATCTTGTGAGTTCAGTAGCAAAACAGTGGCACTTAGTCAACAATCTAGTAGCACTCTTAAATTCGTGTAGTCGAGTCACTAAAAAAAAAACTGTTCATCAGAACATGAAAATATTTGCAGAAAAGACAGAGGGAAGCCACGTCACGTCGGTTAAAAAGTGACTGAAATGGGAATACCATGTCAGGACCAATTATATTACAGACCCTTCGTTGAATTTCGAGATATGCTAAAGGAGAACTACACCAGATACGGCAGTTATGTTTAATGTACTGACGAGATTTAAAAATGTGCAAGATGGATTCTGGCGGGAGACAAATTCTGGCACATCAACGTGAAGCAATTGCTTCATAGTTGCTCCACTTTATGTCAGTGGAAAAGATGAGTCCAAAAATGCGCAAAGTGTAGCTCTCCTGCTGTCGATCATCAATCATTTCTCTGTAGTTATTAAATGAAAGCAATTGTGATTTGGAGGCATTTTTTACTCCAGCCAACCAGTGATTGGGGGTTCATTTCGAGAGCGATTGCCAATTTTGTTTTATCTGGTGTGTCGGACGTTATTAAAACAGGAGTAAATGGTTGTGCCAACTGCATAAAGATCTAGTTGTGAACAAACCCGAGAAGTTGCTATAGATATGAAAGTAATTCAATAACATTAGTCAAAATAGAATTGTATGCACTATTTCTCTAATTATTTGCATATTTATCTTCTAATTATTTGCATATTTATCTTTGATCCTCAACGTTTTCTTGGGAGATGTTGACGAGATACATCACAATATATGTCTTTCTCATTTTATCTCGTCTCGCGAATGAAAACAGATCGTTTTAGTTGTTGATGTAGACACTGGAAACAATGACGCACTTGACATTTTGCGAATGATTTATTCCTCTTGAGACATTGTCTTTCTGCGGATGCGACTTGTATATAGTCTAGACATTTTATAGATGCTGATAAAGAAAATGCAAATTTTACTTGTTTCCTGGCGTGTCCGAAATAATTTTCTGCTGATATAATATAAAACAAAATAATCCAGTCACGAGTATTTAAAGAATATTTACAAAAATTTATGATATTTTATAATGCAATATGCGCTACAAAATAAAATAATTTTCTCTCATTTAATTCGGCATCAATAATTTTCGAACATAAAATAATTTCCGTCCTTTTTTTTTCTTATAAATAATCTTTCAACTTACTCAGACCTAATGTTTATTGTCGTTGAGGTGTATTTTAATTTGCATTGTTTTCCTTCCATTCGACTGCACAGGACAACAAACTTTAATTTCCAAGATGTTTCTTTGTGGTCAGAATATTGATTTTGCCTATTTATAAACTAATGTGTACGGCTTTTTGTGTTTGGTCCGACCCTTGATTAATTCAGTTCATGGTGGACGTGAACAGGAATATCTTATTAAGAATGAAGCCGATGCTACGTTCTTTACTTTACATTCCAACCTTATGAAGACGACTTCATACACAACGAAACCATAATCATTCTTCAGTTTGATTCTCCGGTTAGGGCTGGAATTTGATTAAAATGAAATAAGTTCAGCAAGTTGTAGAAAACCTCTGAGACGATAAAATGACAAAGAGCGTGGATTCTTTTCAGGCGAAAAAAAAACTGGAATAATTTCCTTGCTGTAATATATTTCTGTATTGTTATTCTTTCCTTCCTCTCTATCAAGCGAATATTTTTCTATGCAATAATTCGGCCGATAGAGGGCTCGAGAATCCTTCTAGCTAGAGAGTTAATGTTAAAAAGGTAATGATGAATGATGTTTGTGATATAGTGATTTTCGAAGCATAGCTTAGATGTGGTACAAAGCCAAAATTAGGGGGCACCCAGTGAGAATCGAACTCATTCGTCATTGTTCTAGAGAGACAAGCTTGCTAAACATTACACCACCTCGATGTTTGCGATATTAATGAAAGAGTATGCAGTAGAATGGGGAAATTATAAGCATTAGGATTACAGGTAAAATTGACTGGAAAAGGTATGGAAACTCGATGGTGCCAGTTCCGCAAAAATGCAGGACTTGAAGGAAAATATTTGTCTGATTAAAACATTTAAATCATTGAAATTACGGGGTTTTCAATCTGTGGAAGTGGCTATAAATGTATGTGATATGTAATAAAGCATGGTCACCAATTCGAGGTTCCGATGTTTGTCATGAAGTTAGTCTTTTGTATTAGGTGTCCGTTGAATTATAGTATTTTAGCTTGAAAGCAGGGAATACGAGCCTAGAAAACTCAACTTCCTTTGATAACATCATGTTCTAATTATTCATTTATAGTCACTCTTTTATTATTCAAGATAATGAAATAATATTATTTGAAACGAATGTTAAATATAAAATTTTCTAGAAATTTTACTGATTTTTAATAATAAATTTAACAATTCGAAATATTTTCCAATAAAGAATTAATTTCTATACTATTGGAATATAAATTCCTTTACAAAAACATCTTTACGGTAGCTGCATTGTCCCAATACGATAAATAGGATATAATATTTTTTGTGATTTTTGCTATAAGAAATATATTTTTCATTTATTTTTATAAATAGTATTAGAATATTTAAAAAGACACCTCAGTTCCGTTAAAGTTTTATTTAAGCTTTTAAGTTCATAGACGATCTATTAATATTTTTGTAATTTTATTACACTTTAAAAGATCAGCCAATAAGTTGAATTAGTCACTTATACTGAAAAGAATTATATCACTGTTTATTTCTTACTTGTAATAGAATTAGCTTGAGAAGTCAAGTTCATAAAACGTTTTCTTTTGTTACTTACGAGAAGCATACACCAAACTTAAACAGAAAGATACAAAATAAATGAAATCTAAGTATATATGCATATTTACTCAGATTAAGTTTTTCGGCTGATATATGTGTAATGACAAAAGTACGCAGGTGTAGTCTTCAAGAAAGATTTATTCACCTGAGAATACAAGGTTCTTGTATAGTGTCCTTTTATAGACCCAGTAAACAAAAATAGCTGTCTCAAAGAGGGGAGTAGCAAAACAAGGGGAGATCACTCTTGATTATTCATAACTATATGTCCTTCCGCAATTCTCTGGGTATTATACATTACAGTAATTACGGGTCATTTTCCCGACTCATGAATGTCAGTATTGACTGACCCAATGGATTGATATCCTTTAAAACGAACGAAAGAAACCCAAACCATCCCGATACATGGAGGTGCTAATGTCAAAATTTGACTCTCGATTTAAAGAAAAAAATCCTGCATTGTGTTAAAATGCATATTTAAAGCATATCCGTCGCCATGATGAGATCAAAGAAGGGTTATTGCAGGAGCGTTCGGCCCATAAACATATTTAATAAAACCGTATATATTCTTTGCGGGGTTCCTCTCGTGGCAAATTGGTTATCTCTAAACAAGCCCCTCCACCAATGATTTTTTGGCACTTTTTAATTCTGCTGTGATATTTTAAAAATTTAATTGATGTGTTTTGCGTTTTTCTTCTAACAATTTAACTTATTATTGTGAGACCGGAAACTACTTACACAATAGACTTTTCCAGGCCTATATTAAGTAGGCGACATAGCACTCTAGAGAGTGGCACAGAGTGACACAGAGAGACAGTGACAGCCACGTACGACTACCAGTATTGGACACTAACATATAGTAAGCTCCGCTTACACTATCTCTGTAACCTGTTGTTAATATATCTTTCTTACTTCTAATCCGTGTTCCGTGTTTTACTTCTGTGGGCCCAACTTTGGCGCCACATCACTTATCTATCTATCTATCTATCTATATATATATATATATATATATATATATATATCGAAAATCTCAATCCAAGAAAAAATTAAGTGACCATGAAGGCTGGGGAAATGAGAAGAGGTACTTGCCTTAAATTGGGATAAAATATCTACTTCGGCGACGTAGCTTTTCAGTCAGATGTCTTGCGTTGTATAAATAACAAAGGATCTAAAAAGAGGTAAAACGTTTCCGTTATAACCACTTCAGTGATAACGTGAAAAAAATCACGAAACCTTGTAATTATAAAAAAAAATTGTTAAATTAAACGTAATAGGTTTTAGCCGACCAGAACAATAACCCATATAATTAGTTTACTCCTCCCACTTGAACCGCTAATTTTTCTAATATATATATATATATATATATATATATATATATATATATATAATCTTGCGTTGGTTGATAGATATTTCAAGGATGCTGTATGCGCATACATTTCCATCCAAACAACCAGTCAAAGATGTGAGCAGATTTATACAATGGACACATGAATTATTGTAAGCGATAACCATAGATTTATAATGCAGAGTAGAGTTTGTGATTCCCTTTCCATCTAGTCTTGACATTAAATGTAACTGTAATTTCAAAATCCAACATCGCTAGTATCTAAGTGAAATACGACAGGCCTTTTGTTATAACGAACAATCATAATCCAAATTATTCAGAAGTTTCAAAGAGTCTCCAAATAAATAAAATGTCGGATAATGCGGCAGAAGTAACTACTCGGGATTACAATGCCTATCTAAGCGAGGTGGCGAATGATATAAAATAGAGCGTGTAAAGACCTCCACTTTTTCCTACTAGAATTTGATAAATCTGCATTCCTAGTTGGCATATGATTATTATTCTCCTGTAACTCCGATAGGTTTAGGAACAAATGCATCTCACAAAAATGCACAAAATCTCTACAGAGAGGTGATTGTCGAATAATTTCATGCTAGAGATATTCGAAATGCAATGACAATATATTTATCTTAAACAATAAAACTTTCTATCTATACATTTTATTTTTTTTTATAGAACACCCATTTTTTATTTAAAAATACCTTTTTTCTTATATCAAATAAAACTTGGAAATCAATTCTGAAATAAAATCAGATGAACCAGTACCTTTTCTACATCAAATATATTCGCTTTATTCGTAACAGTAAATAACGAAAATACGAAACGCACAGAAAATATATTTTTTACCTATCAGTCAGCTTGTAAATTAACAAATTTAATAAATATCAGTTTTTGATGATTTACATTTTACATAGAAACGATAACGGTAACGGAAATAATAATTTCTCATAATTAATAATTTCTAATTCTAAATAGCGGAACAAAAATAAATATCTTCACAAAATTATTTAAGGTACAGCATATAGATCTATGTAAATGGCTAAAAACAATTCATTTGGAAAAGACATGTGAATAACCCTGAATATATACCGGAAGCAAACTGATTCATTTGTGAAAGACATGTGAATAATCCAGAATATACACTGGAAGCAGACCTTCTTCATGTGGATAGTAAATTATTTAACTAAGTATAACCTATAAAGATGGGCGTAAAACAATAACGCGTTTTCTTATCGTATTTATTCAACTAAAACTGCAAAACAATTCTAAGACAACAAAAACTTCTATATTCACAATCTTAACAAAATTATGCAAATGAAACGATATTAATAGAAGACAGAACAAAAACTTCGGGAATATCTACACAACGTAATAAAATACAGTGAAAAGTATCACTAAGCATTGATTGCAAGAAGACTGAATCGGTTGCCGTTAGTAAGAGGGACAACACAAAATGATATCTACTAATTAGAAACTAATATATATTAGGATACAAATATTAGATTTCAGTAAGGAATTCAGTTTGAAAATTCACACAAAAAAACGTGTCATGTTATGTACGATAGACGGACCTTGCCGTTTTAACAATAATTTCATTCCCTTTCATGGAAAAGGTATCATGTTAAAATAAATACATTGAAATATTTCGAGTCGAAACGTTCTAAAATGTCAACGGATATTCGTAATATCTTCGACTTGATAGGGAAATCAGCTTAGAAGTAGATAGACATTGCATACGTAATCGCTATGTGTTGCTGTATAATATATTTCCGAAAATGTATCTACATTAATCATAATATATCTTCAGCCGTGAAATGTATCAAGTATATGTTTAGATATGTTTGCGCACAACTCAGATATATTGCAAATGAAATATCAGGTAATGCCACCAATGATTCAACCCACAACGCTCTTGCTACTAATGACATGTTACTAATGCATCGGCCACTATCGGAGGCAGGAAAGAATCAGCAAGTTCAGCATGAATAAATGAGGCTCTCTCTCTCCTTCTATATCTCTCATATATATAATGATTTTCCAAGCGTAGCTTAGATGTGGTACACGGCCGAATTTAGGGAGCACCCAGTTAGGATCTAACTAACTACTCACTAATTTTTTTTTTGCGAGACAAGCTTGCTAACCATTACACCGCCTCGAGGTGCCCTTAATGTGATTTTCTAAGCGTCGTTCTGATTTGGCACAATGCCGAAAGTATGGGGCACCAAGTGAGGATCGAACTCACTACTCAGTCGAAATTAGTTCTAGCGAGACAAGCTTGCTAAACATTACAGTACATTGAATTGTCCAAATTTTGCAAACGTTGCTTACGTATAGCACAAGGCCGAAAGAAGGGGCACCCAGTGAGGATCAAACTCGTTACTCAGTCGTAATTTTTCTAGCGAGACAAGCTTGCTAAGTATTACACCGCCTCAAGGCGCCCCAAAATAGTAATTTTCCAAGCGTAGCTCAGATGTGACACAAAGCCGAAAGTATGCAGTCCCAGTGAGAATCGAACTCACTACTCATATATATATATGAAGAAAAATATGTAAAAACAAAAATCCGAATATGCAAGCATGCTGTTTTAATGTTGTTTCAATGTCGACGCCAGACGTTTCGGTCTGATAGACCTTCTTCAGTACATAGTTATTAAAACATAATTAAAATTAGACGATATTCAAGTCAATATTAAAAGACGAGACATAAGACTAATCAAAACAGAATAACTGAATTTTTTTAATATCAGCGTTCCGTTTTGCAATAAGATCACGTCAGCGTCACGTGGGCGATGTTGTGAAAAAGTATTCCTAAAATAGAGTATATTTTAAATGAAAAAGAATTTTATTTTAATCTAAAATTTATAAGTATATATAAAGTATAATTATTTATATATATAAATAATTATATAGGTATAAAATATTTATATATATAAATAATATATATATATATATATATATATATATATATATATATATATATATATATATATATATATATATATATATAAATTGTTGGTTATTGGAATTCATTCCTGTATATACCAATTATATACTTAGGTATATATTTTATATATATAAATATATATATATATACATATATTTATATATATAAATAAATAGTTTATATATATATATATATATATTTGTATATATAAAATATATATATATATATTTGTATATATAAAAATTCTATAAGTATAAGCATTTTTATATATATATATATATATATATATATATATATATATATATATATATATATATATAATCACTTCTTAAAAGCATACATAAATCCGCGCAATATTTGATGTATTATACATCTCAAAGTTGTCAGACGTATCATCCGCCTTACAACCCAGAAAAAGTAAATACTTTCAAAGAGTATCTTATTATCTCGGAGAAAATCATCCTACTTTGACTACATGGTTTTCAATGTATACTCTTGTGGAAAATGCACACAAATTAAGGTATTGCGAATATTCCACTTATTATATCCCCAACAAAAGAGAAAATCAGTGGATGCTAAGATGAAAACATTACGACAGACTTATTTTGATGTATATACAGATCCAGAAAAAAATCAAAATCATATAGATTTGCTTCATTGTTCTTGAGCACAAATCTATGAGAATTGATGAATTACGTCGAGTTACAAGAATGTACTCAATACCCATATTATTAGAAAATATAGAGTAGTAACAAGTAAGAAATAAAAAAAAAACTACCAGTTTTATTGAAACTATTTTATTATTTCTAAAATAATACTGAAATTTTGAAGCAATTAAAATTTAGTAATTTATGTTTTCATTAAAAACTATTTTTATTATATTTTCGATTGCTGGATTTTAATTCATATTACATACAATTTGTATGATTAATGCATTTTATATCTGAGTTTCTTGGATTGGGATATTTTTATTAATACAAGACCTAATACCCACTCAAGTTTTAGGGCTAATGTGTGGATTTGCCTATCATTGGCGTAAGGAAATACAAGCGTAAGACGTCCTGATCTGAAGCCGACTTTAGAATTAACCGGAAATAAAAACAAGAAAAAAGAGATAAACAAGAAAAAACAAAACAAGAAAAAAGACATAAACCTTTAGTCCTGTTCGCAAGACCGGAGATTATTTTCAACCGGACGATAGTCGAGTTTTTATTATTTTTACACTTTTTTTATTTTCAGACGATTGTCCCCAACTTTCTTATCACATTTCGGAGGTCGTACCCTCAGACCTTCATCAAGTATATATCGTTGTTGATAATCTGCAGAGATTTCTGAACTGAACCCTTTATTTAATCTACTGGGTTAGATGATATTACTAATCATGACTAAAGGAACGAGAACAATTTACACCAGTAGATTAAATAAAAGTTCAGTTCAGAATTCCCTGTAAATCGATATAAACCTGAGGAAGACCGGACGGTACAACGGCTGAAACATTGTAAGAAAATCGACAAAGTTGGTGACAATAGACCGAATAAAATTAATTCAAATGATATATATATATATATATATATATATATATATATATATATATATATATATATATATATATTACGAGTAAAACGTTTGTAACTTATCTGATTGATGACACTTTTCGTCATCCCGGCTCCAGACGGACTCTCCTGGATAAACGCCGTCCACTCGTCACGGGATATCAACAAATATATTGATGCATCTAATTGTTATTTAATATTATTTCCCTTCAAGATTTTGCTTGTCATGTCTTACGCAACTTTTTTTATTACCGTTAAATTGCTGATTTCTCCGCAAATATGGTGGAGATGTTTCCAGTTGACCTCCCAATTTTGGCAGATTCAGTTATCATACAGTTTTATCCCATTATGTGCTTTTTTTCGAATATTTGACTTCTCTCTTACATTTGACGCCATTCGATGAACTCTTTAAACGTCACAAGGCTTCCATTTCCTGGATTAATTTGTGTGAAATTTCAAATCCTTTTTTCTCTCCAATGTTTAATGGACTATATAATTCACATGCTGATCGAGATATTGGGTCAGAGAGTGTCAGTCGATTCTTTAAAACCTCTTCAATACTCTGCACATAATATTATTTTAATTTTATTCACTGACCGACACTCCTTCCGCGCATGATTAAACCTGAATTTAACGTTTCACCTTTGTTTACACCCCATCGTTATAATTGCGTGTTTAATCCAATGTTCAATGAATTGGGTATGGAAAATATATTTCGTTTATTGAATTTTAGTAACTACATTATTTTCAAATATTGAAAGCGTTTAATTTTAAATGAAACGATATCACCACGTGTATCAAATAACACAAACAACGTTCCTTGAGGATTGCAACAGCAGCAAAAATTTGTTGCACAAGTGTTGAAACTTGACTAATGCATGGAATAATAATGCAACACAAAATGTACTTCGAACACAATGTATTGAAACAAGAAAGGTACACAATATTTACATATAGTCTTTTGTATATTCCTGGTAAGACCGTTCCTGGAGAATGTGTTGACTGAGTCGCAGTAAGGCAGAGTCTCTGGTTGAATCTCTTGATTCCTCCCTCTCTTGCCGGTACCAACCATATTTATATGGTCGCTACTCCACTATGCAAATTAGGTGGATCCTACCACAACAAGTTAATAGCATAATCTAGATTTTGACGCTCCAATCTACTTCTAAGAAAAGGTAAAAATTCCCCACCAAATGTACAGTGTACCCAGTAAAACAGAAAATAAACCATTTATACTTGACCCATCTCAGTTCTTTTCTAATAGCTGGAATCTGAATTTTATAGATTACTGTACTTGGAGTTTACACGTTTTTCACTTGAAAAACCACTGTCGTAACTTCTTCGATATTGAATCATTGAAAAAAGAAGTCCCCCACTAATGCTACACGGTACCTAGTAAATCAGAAAATACACAAGTTCTACTTGGCCCATCTCAGTGGCCCTATAAAAGCCCAAATCTTAATTTTATAGATTACCGTATCTTGGGTTTAGTCCTTTTCACTTGAAAAATCCGTTGTCGTGACTACGTCGATATTGATTCATTGAAGTGGAATGAAACTCTTTATGACATAACCCGCAAACCTACTGCTTCATGTTTACCGCGCTTTCAACATTGTTCTGAATATACAGGCAAACATTTCGAGCATTTTGTGCATGACTCATGATGGCTAAATATATTTATTTTTGAATTCATCGCTTTTTTTAGTGGCAACCTTCTAATAAGTGCAATTATCTGGGGACATGAGAAACCAATTTTGGTGAAGAATTGTTTGAACAGAAAGATTTTATAAATTTCAACACATAGTAACAGTACTTCATCGGTAATGAATACCGAAAGTTTCCCTAGTTATTTATTTCTACATGTTGCGGTATTCAAACGCGACCGGTTGAAGCGGCTCCGCCAAACAAATTTGCCGTATTCCGAACGAAAGTTGACCAAGCCTGGTGTTCGGATGCAATCAATTAGTAAGTGCTAAACATTCACTGTCCCAATGGCGAGTCCTGAACACACGCGAAGACAAACACGGTTCGATGTCCTCTTTAACCGTCTTAAGCCACGTTCTTAGCTGTCTCCCATATTGATCTCGGCAAACTTTTGGGGAATCAGGAGCCAGCATATCATGGATGAATTCGATGTTTGTAGAAGTTCATGATTAAACAACCGAAATCCTCTCTTCATGAGAGCATTTGGAGAAAGCCAATTTTGCAGCAATGTAACAAATATTGAATATTTCAATATAAAGGGATAAAAAGTATCATTGTCTTTACGGATACTGAAAATAAAATGTGTCTATCGAAGTTCAAAATATCAGATAATTACTTTTGAACAGCCATTGTTTTTTTTTTTTATCACGATCAGTCTCTAAGACATTTTATTTAAAATCTTCGCGACTTTTAATTAAATTATTCTTTTTTAAAGAATGCTTTCTTTATTTCATGTATTCTTTCTTACTCTGGAAAATGGTGCTGATTCTCTTGTTATGTATTTAGAATTATATTTGGTATGCACATGCATTTGTAATATTTTATTTTTGGGCCGTAATCTAATGTATCTAGCTGTGTATTGAAAATAGCTACTTGATCAATATTTTTTTTTAAGTTGGTGAATTCTGTCGCCCCGAATATACTACAGCCGTAGATCATCACAACTACTACTGCAATGTCTATCAAAGGAAGCGGTGTAGTAGAAAATTGTTGCAATTATTAGTAGGTGTAGAATTCTGAAAGAGCGTTCTTGAAAAGCAAAGTGTAACTATGCTCAAACAGTTCATTCCGAGGCTGAAAGCTAGCAAATTGGATCGCGGGAGATTTGGAAGATCTCTAAACAAATTCGGAATAGAGATAAAATGTTAGTGTCTACTATTATAAATACCCCGGACTTCATCTCATCGACCTTAGATAAGGTGAAGTGCTTCGTCTCGATCTTTGCCTCGAATACAATGTTAGATCACAAAGGGCATTCCCTTCCCGACTTACACCGTCGCACTGAGCACAATCTTAGTGATATTTTCATTACAGCCAGGGAATACTCGAGTCAAATCGTACAAAATCCAATTGATTGATATTAAGAACATTAACCCAGAGTTATCGCGTATCTTAGCGAAATTATTTAACCACTGTTTCAAAGAGAAACCCTTCACAAGTCTGTAGAAATATCATGTGTATGTCTGATTTTCAAGAATGTGGGCGAACGATCGCCCACCTTCTATAGATACATCAATGTCCTCAGTGTCATTACCAAACTCTTTGGAACTATAATCAAAGAAAGTTGATGATTACCTGAACAGAAACAGCTTGTTGAGCGACAAAGAGTACAGATTCTTTCGGCCATGTCCATGTTGATATCCTAACTGCGATTACTGTTAAAATTACTATGGCACTTGACGATAAATACATCTCAAGGTTATTTTAAGAGAATTTGACAAGTTATGGAATAAATAGTTACTGCTCAAGCCATGGAATCAATGGAAGATTGTTCTCAATTACAATGTCCGTTCTAACGTGTGTGTGCCTGGAGATAGTTGGTAACTGCCAGTCCTCCGAGTCCCAATCGATCAACATTGGCGTCCCCTAAGTTTCAACCCTCTTCCTACTTTAGCTAATTAAGTGCCTAAGATTATACTCCGATCATTTTTTAATGTTCTGATGATACAGCAGTATGCGGGTGCACCTCCAAAATCCTCAATAACAAGAGTTGGCAGCTGTTCTCTATTCTGGCTGAGTTCAGTGGAGGAAAAACTGGCTTATCATATTCAATACCGCGAAACCGAATCTAGTTTATCCACCATCGCCGAGATTTTGAGCGTCTGTTGGGACTTAAATACAGAGAAGATCTCAAATGGAACTCTTACCTAAGGTCCATTGCTAAACATGCCGGAGAATCGTCAGATCGGTAAGGCAATGCATGATTCCTCCTGCTATACCCAAACTTTACAAGAGGCAGGTCAGGCCGAATATAGGGCACTGCTGTCGTAGATGTGTAGGAGTTCAAAAGCGTTTTCCACGTCCATGTCCGTGATGAATTATTTCGTACTCAACAAGCCTCTTCATTAATGTTAGAAGCGCCACCCTGAGCCAGGGTGGTAGCATAAGTTAGGTTCCCAACTCTAGCAATATAATAAAACTCCATACATAACATTTTGAAAGTATAAAAATCCATGTTTAACAAAATTACCAGCAAGAATTTTTTTATATACAAACGGAATACTAAATATTTATATACCGTTTTAAATCAAAATAACTATCGAAACATTTTCTTTATTTTTGAAGACATACAATTTCGTTCAAAATATATTTAGTTGATGTCATAAGATTTTGTACAGATTATGTAGATTTCGGAATTAAATAACCCATACAGTTTGATATGCCGCTAAAGAAATAAACAACCAAAGAACAAATATGAAATAAAACTTTCATAACACGAATCCATACAATATCCGACAATAAAAATGTTCGAAGATATATGTTAAAAGAAATATCCCTGCCTCTTGTAAATATGTACACAAAACATGTATATGCAGAAAAGCTGAGTATCTTTTACCATATTCAATTGCGAAAGCAGAACATATCGGAATTTTATTACTTCAGAGATCTCAAGAATTTCGGCATTAAATGACCCATAATGTGTTGATATGCTGTGAAGCAAATCAAGCAATCATTGTTTTAAATCTTCTAATCCTTTATTTCTATAATCTGAAAGTGTATATATACGTATATCATTAAAGTGAAAAAAAATGAAACCTAACCTCTAAAAAGTGAATTTTCTAATTTTCTACGTATTTGCCGTGTATGTTTGGAAAACATTTCTTGCCGTTTAAGTATTTATATTCAAATTGATAATTTCATTCGTAGCAAAAGTTACTCTGAAAATATGTTGTTTATTTTAATCCACTTATTTTCAGCGTGCAGCATTAATTTTCATTGACTTTCTTTAAAGCAGATTGTTATTCCTTGCTTCTTAACAGTCGAACAAAGAAAATCCCATAATCTACAATATGGGGTTTTTAGATGAAAGAAGATGCCCTGATCAGCATGGGTAGGTAACTCTCTTTGTATTACCGGTCGGCAAACCCGAGGCCAAATTATGCTTAATTTCGGCGAAGTTCTGACCAGCTTGTATTATCATTGATAACAGATAGTGTTATTTTTTCTGCTTTCTTTTTCATTTTTCTCCTGACAACAAATCACCTTATGTTCTCGCACCTAAATAAGGTTTTAATTTTTTTCTTATTCTTTCACACCCAAATGTTTTATTGGTTTTACTGCCTTGTATGAAGTGATGTTATTTAAAAGAAATAAGATGCATGAGATATTCCTTTTGTTTCACAAATATGTACCCCACTTCTTTCAGTTATCATTCAATAATCATTTTCTAGGATATTCTGTCAAACTAACAAGTGATTATTTAAATACATACTGGTCGCTGTGGAGAAGAGATTATCAATCATTTCGCAACGATCATTCTATCTTAGCTGGGTGTCCCAAATTTGTGAACATTGTTCAACTACTCAGCACATTTAAACGTACATTCTGGTGGAAAATAATCAAAATATTTGTCAGATAAGATTCGGTGTTTAGTCGCATGGAATAATTTGATAATTCTTTGAAATATTCCACATTTGAAAACCCTACGGTTATGAATTGTTGCTATTTTCATTATAAATTGTAGTGAATCTATTTTGTCTTCGTCGAATTTTGATTTTGAGAAATTTAGTCTACGAACAGTTACACTATAAGATATTTTATTATGAAAGCCACTGTTTAAAAATGTTTATTAAACTCTACCGTATACTTAAATATTAAATATCATTGGCTGTTTATATAAATTGTATTGTAAAATAATGACGGGTATAATAGAATGTGATATCTGACCGAGAGAAAAAGCGAGGTGAGAGGGAGATATCTATATTGGAGTTATATTATGCCTCGTTATTTAACATTTATTTCCATTTGATCTGATATTCTTGAAGAGAGGGGTAGGAGGAGAGATAATGTCTGTTGGTAAGTGAGTAGAGATGGTCAAAAGCAAATAAATAAGAGGACTCTCCAACTAACAGAATTGACAAATTTTGCAAGAAGCAATAACAAGAAAAAGAAAAGATCAAAAATAATATAAAGCAAGAAAAAATATGCAAGACAAAAGAACAATAATAAGGCAAAATGTTCACACACTAAGAATTGGCGCTGACACACAAAAGAAAGTTCGGATAAGTGAACATAGCTTTGTGACTTCAAGAAAAAACAAACTGAGACTGAATCAGATGCGATCCGGTCTATTTTATTGCCCGGTAATAAACTCAGAATGCATTTGTGTGCTTCTGCCTATAAAAGATGAGGGGAAACAGTATTGCAGCTTTTTCTTACAGAGTTTCAAAGAAACTTAACAGTTTGAAATTGATCTGATATTCTGAGAGAAAGAGAGAGAGAGACAGAGAGAGAGAGAAAGATGACTGTATTTGGAATATATTATGCATATTTAGCAGTTTTCACTTTTGATCTTTTGATACATATATAAATAGATAGATAGATAGATAGATAGATAGATAGATAGATAGATAAAACGATAGGTAGAGAAAAGCCTCTATTAGGTATAGATCATTATGAAGCATATTTTTTTTTAATTTTGAGGAATTTAAGTTTAAGGAACCAGAATTGAAATCTTTGGTAGGTGCGATTGTTTTCGCTGTTCAGAATATAACATTTAATTAAATTATAAAATTTAATTAATTTATAATGTTAAATACATATATACATACATACCCAAAACACACACACACACACACATATATATATATATATATATATATATATATATATATATATATATATATATATATATATAATGCTGTCTTCTAAGTTCATCCGAATGATCTGATAACTCAATAAACAAATTAGAACCATTGCATTTATATTTGAAAATAAACCTGCTTAAGTTTTGCTTTGTTTTATAGCAAATGTTTTTTTTTATTTTACATATTTTATCCATTTCCATTGATATATATTTGTTCGTAATCATATCTGGTTTTATGGACATCGGAGTGCAGTTGAAATTTCAAATATATCATTATAATATTTATGTAAAATACGATAAGTATATGTTGAGTTTGAGGGAAACACCTCAGCGATTGCTCCCCAAGAACTACGTGGTAAAAGGCAAAGAAGGGAAAGAAACGGGGAGAACAAAATCAATAAAACTCTCTCCGAAACCGCATCATGGCGAGCGGCACGACACCTTAGGCACAAAAACACCTCAGGGACCGACTTCACAAAGCAACGTGTCTCGACAACTGACCACTGCTAGTTTTCACGTAGTATTTATTGACAGAAATCAGTTGACTGAAACCAGACTTTGAATAACTTGAAGAGAGACCACTAATGGGGAAAACCCGGGTGTAACTTGATCAAGGTGCTTTTTACGTTTGTACCGATTCGTGTTCCAAATATAGAATCTAAAATCACTTTATTAACACATATCGATAATGAAATAACTCTATAGATATCAATTTTCAATTAGTTTAGTATTTGAACTTTCCGGTATAGAAAATACACAAAAAAACATAATTGCATGTACTAAACACGCGTGCATTGGGTAAACACTATTTTGTCTATATCAGAACGAAACAAGTTTATTATACGTTGAATATATAGTTAGACAGCATTAAATGTGACACAAATCCTAAGACCCAGTAGAATAGCATAAGATGCATTGCAAAAGCTAGACAGATTATTAAGACAGAGAAAGTCTACAGAACGATGCTGAGAATATAAGGGAAGAAATGTGTGAGTAACATGGAAATTTTAAGGAAATTGTAACAGAAACGCCTCTTGCAGTAAGAATGAGGTGATTGGTTGTTTGCTTTTGTTTAGAGGTACATCAACCTATATGAGTTTTTAATGCCGAAATTTAAATATTTTGTATGTAATGTTTTTATTTTATTTTTGGGGATAACAATGGTATAGTCATACGCGTCTAGCTACTTAACCCTTAGATGAGGGAGTAGAGGTACATTTATATTGCACGTAAAAGACATAAAACGAACCCATCTGAAATTAGAACTAGACTCAACAATTAAAAATTCTCAGCTGTTTTCCAGTACACCACTCACAATTCCAAGCTTCTCGTACCAGGTATTCCCAAGTGGTCACCCATCTGGTTACTGAGAAGACTCGACATTTCTTAACTTTGGTGATAGTACAGTACCTAATGTTTCCGCGTGATGCGGTTGTAAGCTGTTAGTGTGAAAATAGAGAGTTGAAAATCCTGGGATGTGTCATGAATATGTGGCCCTCGTGAATTCGAACACTCACAGAGAGCGTATTGATGTCAAGAAGGTTAGAGTTGAAATTGAGCCACCTACTTCAAATAAATATTTGTAAAAATATGACGGCAGAAGAACAATGAGAATTGTAAGTGGACAGATATAGCTAAGAGTTAGAAAGCATAAGGATGTGCGTCATGATATTACATGGCACATAAACGAAGAAAAAATAATTCTCCCGTTGAACTCACAACACAAAACACTGTTAATTTAATCTCCCTCAAGTCACAGAAAGATTTTTTTTTCCACATTTGCGAATCATATTCGCCGACGTGCGAGACAACTCCTGAAAAAGAATTTTTCCATTTCTTTTGTGTTTATAATATTTGATAAATGTTATATATCTTAATCATGAGATTTGTCGTTTTTGTCTTTCCATTTCTTGTTCACCTGCTCTTCTGTTACAAGAACGTAGTTACTGAAGACGAATTAAATTTTTGTTCTTTGCCAAAGATCCGCGACAAAACATTAAGCTACAAAAGGATTAGTTCATGCGATGAATAATTTATGTGTTTTTCAGTATGGAACATTTTTGGTGGCCTTTCTACTATATCAGGACAATAAGGTGCCTTATTCTTGATAATCACGTTGAAAACCAAGATTTTGTATATAAAAACATGAAATTGTCGGGTGGAGATATATATGCATAATTTTCAAGTTGAATTTAATCTTGACTATTAAACAAAACAATAAAATTTTGTCATGGCTATCTATGTCGGATGTATTCTTTTGTATACCTTTTCACTTTAGAACGTGGGCGAGCATTGATGCCCATGAAATTTTCTCAAGTAGCTCTAAGGAACTTTTAATTAAAATTCATCACTATCCTTCTTTTGACGTCCATTCACATAAACTTATTAAGCATGTTACACTGTCAACACATTTCTTTTCTGTTACTTTTAATATGTACCATTAATGTTAGATTCTCGAAACTCTCTTTACACATGGCACGTTCGAGTGCAGGGTATACGGTAAGATACTGTGTACTTTTCAAACCTTTTCTTTTATATTTCTGATTTCATCCCTAAATTAATTTAACAACTGAAGAAATTAATTCTCACCGAGATGGTGGTAGATAAACAGATTTAGTGCGACAGCGTTTTGTTGATAAATTCGCAGATGAAACTGTTCCACATCGCAATGGAGTTCGTAACCTTGTTGATAAATTTCGCGAAACAGGATCAGTGGAAGCTGTCAGACGTTGTGAAGGCCAGCAATGCTAACACAAGAGAAACTATTGGATATTTCTGGAACTATGTAGCAGAGTCCAAGATAACCATTACGAAAGTTAACAGCGCATCAAAAAATTGGTCTTGGAACTGCTTATAACGCTGTCAGAGAAAATGTACCTATACAACATAGAAAACAATGTTACGAAAGAAAATATTCAAACATGTATTGATGATAACGAGCATCATTTTCAACATTGTTTATATTTTTCATTCTTATTATCCTCCTGTATTTATATATTGAAACAAGTCTGTTAACAAAAATACAAATGCATAGTGACTTTCCGAACACCCTGTAATTTATTCTGCATGTAAACATCAATTTCCTTGTATTTCATTTTTTATATTGCGTCACAAAACATTATCTATCAATCGTATTATCACTATGTGTGATTAGAAAAGAATCTATTTTTTTCTTCAAATAACTTCTTCTGTGAAAAGATTTTCAAAATTTAAATGCCATTTTCAGAGATTACAAAACAATTCATTATTACTTTATTAATTCTTGGCTATTTATCTCTTCATACATTGCTAAATCTTTTATATATTTCGGCATTTCTATGCGTGTTCAGATGACTGTGATACATATTCTGTCGTCTTTTGCTGCACTATAATCAGAGTTAAATCACTGTATCGGATTTCTTTATATCTTAATATTGTGAGACCGGAACTACCTACACAAAAGATTCTTCCAGGTCTATATTAAGTATGCGGCACAACACTCTAGGCAGAGAGTCAGAGAGAGCCGCGTACGACTACCAGTGTTCGACACTAACATATAGTAAGCTCGGCTTACACTATCTCTGTAACCTGTTGTTAATATATCTTTCTTACATCTAATCCGTGTTCCGTGTTTTCCTTCTGTGGTCCCAACTTTGGCCCCACATCACTTAATAATTAGCTTTATTTCTGGATGATATATTTCGGCATTCCTGTGCGTTTTCAAATTTGGCTTTTTATAGCATCAATGCATTCTTTCTTATTATAGTTAATGCTTTATCATTCTTTATTTCCAATATTGTCATGTCTAATATTTATCTCTTTTTTCACTGCCATCAACAGTGTCTTCCGTATGTCTTATGTAGTTAAGGTTTCACCAAACCCATGCTTATTATATTTGTAAACATCGCATGTATTCTATATTTCAAAAACTGTTTCTGTTTTCCATTCATTCTGCCATTTTTTATTAGAAAGAGTAATTACCGTAAAAATTAAAGTATTATAAATCTCTTAACTTTCAGTTACGTAATTCTACTAAAAAAGGATCTCTCGTAGATAATAAACATTATTTATATTATTTTTCGTAGTTATATTTTCGCAATGTCAAAATCCAGAAAGTACAAAATTTTACATAGTGTTTTAAGAGATGACAGATAATGTGATGCTGATATTTGAAGGCACATTTCTCATTGAAATAGTGAGATATGTTTTCTACAATGTTAATATATTAATAAGAAACAGGGACATTTCGTTGATACAAGTTCACAGTTGCCATGTAATATCAATCTTCTTTTATGGCAGTGAATGCAAGATATTTAATTGCAGATGAAGAAGCGACTTCGGGCAGGAGAGATATCGTTCTACAGAAGAAATCGAACAATGAAATGAACTGAAAACGTGGCCGTTTTAAGGAAGAAGAAATGAAAACAAAAAGGAAAATTATACATGAATAAGAAAGAAGCAACAGAATCTTCTGGGACACATATAAAGAGAACTTGATTAATTTGACAGTCATAGAACATATTGATAAAAAAAGGGATTTGGAAAAACAGCGAGCAGCTTAACGAAGGGGCTTGTGTAAAAAGATCGTAGACAGACACATAATAGAAAGTTTAGTGAAAAAAATAAAATACTGCGAGAAGTTACAAATAATAGGAGGCTAAACACAACACAATTTAAATGACTTGATATTTCGAATCAGGAGCCTGTACAAGGATACACACCTGGGCAATGTGTCTCAATCACAATTACAAATGTAGGAATAAATGTTTTAATATAAACAAATGTGCATAGATTAATATGATCGATCACATTAAGATCTGTTCATCCAATGAATGTGGTTTGAGATACATCAAATAGAAATTAAATTAGATGTGAATGATATATTTGTTTTAATTTCCAGGATGAGGAGTTATCATTATTTACTCTATTTACATGCGAACAATCATCTTCATTTTTGTTCTTGCCATGTTTTATTCTAGGAGAAAATAATATCGTGCAGTGAAGCATTGGTGCGTCATTTTGACGATATAGTAATTGTGAGTTCCATACCTGAACCGGGGAGTGCGTAATTGGACTCAGTGTAAACAGAGCAATGAATAAATTAGCAGTATTAAATCTAAAACCTAGATGAGATATCCCAAACTATGGGTAATGAAATGAAAACAGGCTACCCCAATATGAGTCTGATGAAGAACGGAGGTTACAACCGCCGAAACGTTGCGGTTACAACAAAAAAGATGAAGACAATTATAAACATGTCAACAGTATCAAAAAATGAAAACAATGTCATGTGTTAAAATTAAATAAGCACCTATTTTTACAAGACATTGATTGAAATGCTAGCACATTCTGGGACACAGTTATAATTTAATATTACCGACGATTTGTCGATACATTCTAAGTTGACTAGTTTAGCGAATACACTTAAATCGATTTTGATAAAAGGAGAATTCAATTAAAATGTTTCAACAGAGAAAGTTTAAATGTTGACGGCTTTTAAAAAGAACATTTAGATAATTTAGATTTTTCGTAATGACCAATCGATTGTTAGGTTCTGTCGTGGTAAATCATCACGCGCACACAAATGCATACACTTACACTGACACACATACATCGATAGAGAGAGGCAGACACACATGAATTTATATAAAACCTGCACACTTGTGCATAAATTAGTGATTCCTTGCTAAATTGTTTATAACCTAGAGTTTGATAGCACGCTCGCTTCATCCTGCTCAATCAAAAGTTGTAGACACTAAAAATACACAAAGAGCCCTACAAACACCTATTTCATCGATATGACAATAAACTACATATGGCAGCAAGTCTCTGATCAGGATGATTTGAGGAGTAAGGTGTAACCTCATACTTGCTGTTGTTCTATCATTATCCGGGGTTGTCGCAACTTATAGGGTCCCAGCTATTGGCAAATGATGAAGACTCTAACGGAGTCATAAAAACTGAAAATATAATAATACATCATGAAATTAAAATATAACCAGCAATAGATTTTTGTAAAATAAAAATAAATACAATGAACAATGTTTTTAAAAAAAAAAAATTAGAAATATCAGCAAAAATATTGTATAAAAATGCCATTACTCAAGCTCACAG
This sequence comes from Acanthosepion pharaonis, assembly GCA_903632075.3. NCBI lineage: Eukaryota > Metazoa > Mollusca > Cephalopoda > Sepiida > Sepiidae > Acanthosepion > Acanthosepion pharaonis. Next base: position 514,859 of record CAHIKZ030000477.1, read on the forward strand.
ACCCCAATTTAATTTTAGCATTAGCTGGACCATGAAACATTGTTATGCCGTTAAACAAACACCGGTCTATCTATCTATCTATCTATCTATCTATCTATCTATCTATCTTTATATATATATATATATATATATATATATATATATATATATATATATATATATATATATATATACAAATGGGAGAAAGAACCGATGGAGTTAAATTTCACTGTTCGTAGCATTTAATTTTATAAAGTGGTCAATAAAATTAGAGCAATATATTATTGTTATTAAAATTATTATAGGATATTTAATAAAAAAATATTTTGAAAACGCTACACAAAAGCTTCCAAGATTCAATATATTGATTGTACTTCTTCATGTGATGGTAATTAACTCGTGATTAAATTATTTTAAGAAAATTTAAAAACAAATGGTTACCACTTTCCGAAATTTAAAGAGGTGGGGAACTTAATGTCAGAAAAATAATCTAGACTTTTGGTATGTCTAGATTACCAATGAAGTGTCAATTCTACGCTAAATAGAAATGTATGCTCAGAGGATGGATACGGGTGAGTTAATTTTTCATGTCATGATAAACCGGAACATAGATAGGCCATCATTAACAATTTCGGAAAATATATCACTGACGAATCTCTTCAAATATTTCATAAGCAAGTACTTCAAGCTTTTTCCATTGCTTCGAGATTTTAACAACTGATGTTTTCAATAGCCATCTTTACCGTTCGATGATTGCCGCAAAATCACTTTGATATCTTTCATGAAGACATTTTCTCACTCAATAACTTTGATGTTTTCTATTTTCAGCAGTTGTTAGATCCATTTGTTTACCCATGTTTAAAAATCTATTAAGGACAAAAAGAAAAATATTTTCATTAGATTTCAGAGGTTTTAAGGTAATATTGGTTTAATTTGCTTAATGAATACAGTCCGTCCCTCTCTGTGTCTCTCTGTCTCTATCTGTCTATCTTTCTCTCTCTCTCTCTCTCGATATCGATATATATATATATATATATATATATATATATATATATATATATATATATATATAATGTCGGGATAACTCCAACACAATGCAGGACAAGTGACCATAAAAATATGATAAACACCAAAATAAATAATCCCACCAAAAAAGAAATATCGAAAAAAAAACGAAAAGGAATGATGAACTGACCAGAAGAAAAGAAAAAGACAGCTACCTACCTAAAGAGCAAAAGACAGCGCTTTATAACTAAATCTTACCCAGTTAACGAAAGAGTCAAAGTTTTCCGCTATTTGAGCTCCCCCGACTTTTGTAAACGTCCAAAACCAAGAACACTTGGAGCAGTCTGAAATTCGTTTGTATATATATATATATATATATATATATATATATATATATATATATATATATATATACATTTTGAACAGAAAGTAACCATCAAATATTGGTAATAAAGTCCATATTAAAATCTATTCAAACATATGAAATGATCTTTTACGTGAGAAAATTAAATCCTCATATTTCAGTTAACCAGTTTCTTCAAATGGCTAGGGATGGAATGAACAAACTTCAGAAGGACGTCTTTTCGGATATCATTGAGAACATGCTTTTCTAAAACCCCAATGTGTTTTTGTCATGTAAAACCTCCTCTTTTGTAAAAAAATGATATAAAGGTCATTCGTTTGGTCCGCGTTGACCCATCAAAGTATTTTTCTAACTAAGATTAAGAGCAAAATGAGGTCGTGCACAATCCTACATAAATATCAGGTCACCAATGTTTTCCCAGTCAGACACCCTGGGACAGACGTAATTTTCTCGCATATTCATGGTGTCACGCAGAATACATGGGCCGACGACTCTTGTTTCTGTCATTCTGAACCATATCGTCACTTTTGGACGAGCTTGAATCCTCAGAAGCTTCATGTTCAGATCATTATCACTCGACGCCCAGTAATGTCGGTTGCGACGCTTGATAAAACCCCCAACATTGAATGCTGCCTCGTCACTTGTTCGGATGTTTTCAAACAGTTCAGGCGAATCTTCATACCAACCTAAAATTAACTCTCCATATTCCATTCTGTGTTAACAGTCTTCAGGTTTTAGCTCCGGCACCTAAATAAGAAATCCCTATTATTTTTGTCTGTTCAAAAATGATTTCGTGTTGACTTCAGTGATAATAAGATTCTATAACCAAATTCTAATGCCTAGTTATTTTCACCTATTCTGTATTTCTGTGTGTGCCCGTTTGTAATTTTCATAATAACTTCCCCGTATACACTGTCTAAACACTAATAGAAGTTTCATGCGTTTTCGCAATTTTTGTGCGACATTGTGGTTTTTATATATATGAGGCCCTTTCTTCATTATATATATGTATATTTATAACTGGGAATTCGGGATAACAAAACAATGCAGGACAAGCTGGTCAATATAAAAATATGATAAGGTGTCCAGAAGAGTAGATCAGTGCACGTGAAAGGAAATAATCCCACCTTTCAAATAAAGCGTTTATTAAATTCACGCATACAGATAAATGACATTCTGATATGTTTCAGCTCACTAATTGTGAAAAAAATGGTTTTGAAACCCTATTCCTTTGGTCGCTTGGATAGTATCAATCAAAGTCTACTTCAGCAGGCGGGTGAAGACTCAACATTCGAAAAACATCAAAAAGACAGATTACCGAAAAAGAGGCCAAAAAACAGCGGCTTAAATGTTTTTAAATGAAAAAGAAAGAGGAAACAGTAATAACTTTCTTTTGGTCTAGTAATACCCAGCAAATATTTGGGAGAGGGTATCTTGCATTTCATTTGCCAGTTCGTGTAAAAATGATACTTATAGAAATATGATTTGTCAGAACTAAATGAGTTCGAATGATACTTATAGAAATAGGAGTAAATGACGGAAGCCTTACTTAATCGGATTTCTTTAATCTCTTCAAGAAGAAGATGCAAAGATAATTAGAAAACCTACGAAGATTAACGTCGGACATAATATTAACAACATAAGACACGCCATCGACACTAATCATCCCAGAGTCAAAAGAAATCTCAAAGTAAGCTTTGATAATGCAATCCAGGAACGCGATTGAAAGGGATTTAATTTTATTTCAAGAACACAAAACACGGAGTTATCAGTTAACAAGACATCCTACAATTGACTTATCTATAAGAGACTTTATGTATCAAAGAGTTAGAGAATTGTAAACTGTGTAGTCTACTAACCCAACCAGGATTTTCTTTTTACTGGTTGGAGTAAACTTAACAGTATTAGATCCGCATGGCATCAACTGCAAGTAAACAGACAGCAGGGATATCAGCAAGAGTAAAATCTCAAGATAAGCGATACAAAGCATATAGAGAAGTTTAATTATCCGTGAAGTGTGTTAACAGAGGATAGAAAATATGTCGCCGACAACCGAACATGCTTTTGACTCGAGAAATATACATACCAAAATCTAAGCAAAGTGATGAAAAACGGAAATGTTTCGTCAGAAATAAAGAAAAGAGGGATTGATTGTTATCCTTCTATATGACAGTAATGAAGATGAAGAGAAAAAATGGAATCAACAGAAATGCGGTTTTATAGGACGATACCTAGAATTTCAAGGATAGAGCCAGTAAGCAACAGGGGAGTCTTATAAAAAATGCCAACAAAATAGCACTGATACCGAGAATGCGGAAGAGACAGCTGAATAACTTTCGTCATATAATAAAAAAAATGGGGCTTAGTAAACTTAACTCTCAAGGGGGGGGGCATGTTGAGGCTAATAGAATTAGTGAAAGGCGCCGATCAAGATACGTGACGAGCTTGTCTGAATGGATTACCGACGGCGAGCGGAAACCTTAGCGAAAAGGAAAACCGTTAAGCGGCACACGTTATGTAGAGCCATAAGAGTCCATGTCCTAAATGGACGCGATTTATAGAAGAAGAAACTCTGTTATTTCAGACTCAGACTACGGAAAATGCAACACTTTTTTTTAACAAAAAAAATCGAGTTCATGACAAGCAAGGCAGGAAAGTCAGAGAAATGCAAGAGTTTCCTTGATGTTAAAGTTAGAAGCAGGGACATCGCTAAGGATCGAAAACAAAAGGAAGAGCAATCAAGAGGACAATATATAAAGATTGGCAGTGCATTTATATTTTTGAAAATTAAAGTGGAAACAACTGAATCCGGAAGGCGTTTCCACAAGTGAGTAGTGTGAGAAATGAAACTGATATAATAAAATTTACTGTTGTATCTACCTCGCTCAACATTAAATTGATATCCCTTCGCCAGCCTAGTATTGTGTTTAAATTCGATGAGGCGAGACACATTCGTTACACACACACACACACACACACACACACACACACACACACACACACACACACACACACACACACACACACATCCTGCCTTTTATAAATAGGGATACTCTCCCAGCATAAGTATTTCCTCGGAATATATCTGGCCATAACTTCAACTAATTCAACGTGTTTTATTTAAAAATAATGACGATAAAAATGAAATCGAAAAATTATTTGAATGTAATAGAAAAAATTACATCCTTGATTAATTAGTTAATTTTAAAGCTCTGCCTCTCTGTATCTTCAACGTTCCCGTGCAAGTGTTTAACGGACGTTTATTCTATTTACTCTAACTTTTGCCCATTTTATCTATAAGGTAAATGTGGGCAGGTAGCAGAGTTGTTAGAACGTTGATTTTTAACACTTAAAACCCGAGTTCGAATCTAACCATTGTCAATTTATCAGGAAGGTGAATTCTTGATTTTATCGGCATGAGGGTTCACACATTATTTTGAATAAACGTAGGGGCCATTGATAGGTGTATTAGCCCGAAATGATGTCATCTTTCAGACTATTGATCATGCGAGGTAAGGCGCTCTCTCCCAGAAAATGCGACTAAGGTCCTTTCATCATAGTGGCAGTATAAACCACAGGTGGGCCCTTTGGCTGTTGCACAAACAGAAATGTGCAAAAGCAAAAGAGATTTTCTAGCTGCCCTGATAAACCCATATCCTCGGATACAAGTGGCCAGCAATATTTTTTTCACAAATATAGCAGTTATTAGTTTCAATAAAATACTTTTCGCAAGGAAACCCATCAATATCGTCATATATTAAAAGCGCAGGTTTTCCAATTTAGTTCATCCTTTTGTGGCTAGCATATGCTGTCAGAACACTCTGCACGATTATTTCATACATGCGAAAATGGAAAATCAGTAGTACCATAAGCAATTTCTTTATTCTCAAATTTCACTAAAATTGATGTTTCGTCTCCTGTATCCAATCTGAAACTGTAATCAATAAGAGATTTTTTTTAAAAATTTTTCACTCTCATGTGAGACAATACAAACATTATGACACAAGGGGATTAGTGAGTGTTAAAGAATGAGAAATAAATTTTTTCCTGTGACCGCCTCTCTGTTTTCAAATACTCTTTCCCTTAGAATGTGAGTCAATCAACTCTAGATGACCGAGTTTACTTTGCTATTTAATCTATAGCTCTGGTCAAGATCCGGTAGGTGTTGGATTAAAAATATTATTATTAAGGATTAATCACAAATTTAAAAAAAACACATAATTTATCTGTCTCTGTCTCTCTGTCTATCTCCCTCTCCTCTCTGTGTCTGTCTGTCTCTCTCTCTCTCTCTCTCTCTCTATATATATATATATATATATATATATATATATATATATATATATGTATGTTTCCTATAATTGGAATAGTTTTAAAATTGCACTCTAAAACATTTAAATCATGGCTGTAGGCAAAAATCGATAGGCTTTGATTTAAAAAATATTATCTGTAAGGATGTATGTTAAATTTTAATTACGCATAATCCTCTTTCTCTGTCTGCCTGTCTGTGTTTCTCTCTCTCTCTGTACACACACACACACACACACACACACACACACACACACACATATATATATATATATATATATATATATATATATATCTTTTCTCATGATGGTCAGAGGTTTAATATTGCACTCTAAAATGAATATACGAAAATGGATAATTACATAACGATTTTTATCATGTCCAAATTGAAACTTTTCAAAATAACTGTATATAACATCATCTAATATTTTCAGAGATAATAATCTTCGCATTATTTTCTTTCAGACACAATGATTAGGAAAATTCAATATTTTAACAGGCAAGCTTGGGAAGAGACAACAAAGGGATATTGTTTTATTCAAATACTCAGTTTTATTAGATTTTATATAAGATATTGAAGAAACGAAAATAGATGTGTTTAAGAAAAGGGAATGGATATTAAGAGCAACGAATATTAACATCAGCTTCCGAGATTCTAAATTATCGTATTATATTCACGATCATCTCTTCTTTCATCGCCTAAACATTTACCATAGTTTCGCTAAGACCGAAATGTTTTCAAGTAATATTAATGAAGCAAATTCAGATGAGAAATAATCCGTAAACAAGTAGAATTCAATGACTTAGCCATCTTGAATGCATGAGCTCTAACAATGGTATCAATTACGAGCTGGTTTTCCGGATATTTCATATTTCTTCATTTAAAATTATGGCTCAGCCGGTGATTAAATTCTACCAGAGACATAAAGGAGATGGACAAGAATGATGCTAAATATCATTATATAGTGTAAATATATTCAGTTGCCAGTTCACACATTGATTTGTAAGTTAATTGTATTCCCATACACCTGATTATCAATAAGAGTAATTTGACGTTTTTACGCCACAAAGATATGTTAGAGCTGCTCAGCAACATTGACATATTTGGTAAGGATATATTAACAATCGTGAACATATACCAGTTGTATGTCGCCTGCATACAGACAGAAAATGAGTTCAGCAGCGGTACGAAAATAAAAATGGTTGCAAGACAAGTATGTGTCTCCTCACAGCATTTATTCAACCTATACAGCGAAGCAATTTTGATGGAATTGGAAATCCTACCAGGATTTATTATTGGCGGCCGCCATCTTAAGAACGTAAGATATGAAGATGAAGCTGTGTTGATAGCAAACACTGAAAGGAAACTACAAAAGCTCCTACAGAAGGTGCAAAAGTAATGCAAGAAGAAATGACTATGTATTAACTATGAGAACACAGATTAGGGATACGAAAATCAAACAAGTATAACATTTTAAATATCTGGAATGTGTTCTAACAGAGGAAAGAATGTGCGACACTGAGATCCGAAGACGTATTCTAATGGCCAAAATTGCATTCCAAAAATAAAGCAGATTATTAAGAGATAGAAAAGACTATTGAACTGTTACGTGGTATCTGTTCTACTATATGGCAGTTAATGCTGGGCAATGTTCACATAGATGAAGAAGAAAAGTGAAGCAAAATAAATGTTGTTCTACAGAAAGATGGTGAGGATACCATGGACTGAACATTTGAGCAACGACATGGTCTTAGAGAAAACAGAAAGGAAACATACTTAGCACTAGAAAGATGCAGTTGAAATATATGAGGCACGTCAGGAGGAAGGAGGGCTTGGAATATCTGATACGCATAGGACAGATTGAGGAAAAGAGAGACAGAGGAAAGCAGCGCGTAACAAACTTGATGAGCTTGAGTAAATGGATGCTAGAGAAGAGCTTAGAAGAAATAACAAGAAGACAAGACTTATTAAGAGCTACAAAGAACAGTGAGATGTGGAAAGCTGTGAAGGTCTATATCGTGAAGGGACATTACACATAAAAGTAGAAGTTCCAGTGACAGGTTCTATTTCTGTGGCTTTATATCATTTAAGGATATAGATAATCACGTAATTCAATTCTTTCCGTTTTTTTTCTAAATAGACAAGAGGCTTACCTCAAACAGTTAAATTTTACATTGATAAATTGGAGATGTACACAATTATAGTCTTAATATTTTGCAATGTAGCATTATTCAGTTGTTTTTTTTTCTTTTTTTTATTTGTTATTTAATTCAGGTCTATATATCTAACAATTAAATATTACGAAATCAACGCAGATACTTCACTCGTAAAATGGAGTATTTTAACTGATATTATCATAATCTATTCTGATTTTATTTTAAAAAGATGAAATAATAAAATTAATTATTGGTTTTTTCTTCATTAATTTAATAACATTTACTAAATGAGAAATAGTAATTCATCAATGTTAAATATGATGTAAATAATTTTAAATAGCAAAAATAAAAATACCTCACTTGAAATAGAAACGACTTGCTATTTTAATATTTCTAGCATTTAGTAGAGCAGAATGTATAAAAATCAAAACACTTTCCCTAGAAGAAATGGTAAAAAAGATTGGTAATAGGATTGTTAATAAGGCATCAATCGGGAAACAATTCGAATTTTCTTCCATTTTAGAGTACTCTGTTTGGTGGGGTCGTTTTATTGATTAGGCTAAATAATAGAAGTGGAACAAATGTAAGTCAATAATAAATTATTGAACTTCAAACGAAATGGATTGTTAATCATCCAATATTCCAACACTTAAAATTTTCATGCGCGATCATATTTTTTTGTATTTTTCTTTTATGTATGCCGTTTTATGTGAATTAGCGTTTATTAAGGAAATTTAAGATTTGTGCGCGCAAAAAAGAAACAGTACATCAAAAGGACGGTTATTAACTTTTCTCTGCTATTACAGTACACACTTTTGACTCCCTCATCAGGGATTATTATTTTAAAAAGCGATTATTAGAATCTTTTAAAAAAAACAAACATATAAAATTGGATTTATACATATTTTTTTGCGCAAGATATTAACAACGAAAATAAACACTTTTTATGAAATTGCTTATTTCCAAGAGTAATTTTCTATTTATAAGAATATAAAAAAATATTTGAACCAACTATAATTGAATACTTTTGCATATACTTAATTACTTAATTGGGGATTATATAAATAGTGAAAAAATTGCTTTCGTAATACATTTTGAAATAGTAATTAATAGATATTGCAATGTAGCAGATTTATATGTTTTTTTATACTTTTCTACTCTTTTTATTATTTTTTAAAATATAAACATAATTTCGAATGTAATTATTTCTAAAATGACAAGACTAATAAATATTTCTAAAAGGTAAACAATAAATATCGCATTGAACATGGTCTATATATTATTATAATGGTGTAAATAAACATTGCTGAGAAAATCAAAAGCGTATAGAGTTTAAAACGGTAATAAATAAGTAATAAAGGAATAACAATCTTTTTGACAGATTTTTTATTTGAGGGCATGAAGGTTAAACAATACTCAAATTACTATATCAAAATATGCATATATATATATATATATATATATATATATATATATATATATATATATATATATATATATATATATATATAATGTAATAGAAATCAGGATAGTGGTTGCGCACTGCTGATGAGTCCCAAATATAGGACGAAACGGCGTCCAGTCCTTTCTGCATTCTGTTGAACTTTCTTCTAGACTCGATGAATTAATTATATATATATATATATATATATATATATATATATATATATATATATATATATATATATATGAGGACAGATTTAATGATTATGGAAAGAAACATGAACGACATTTATTGCATTTAAGCGCCTGCCACATTCAGACCAGATATACACAAGCAATGTTTGGACGCATAGTATTGTTGCACATTGATTTTAAGTTTAATCTTAATATCACCAGGTTAGCGTTGACCACTTTCTATACTAAGGATATAAATATGTGCAGCAGTCGGGGAAAAACGATGATTATGGACTGATTTTAGATATTCTTATCGAAATTTTCCCGTACATTTTTCATCAGATTTTTATACTAGATTATATGAAATACACATCTCGAGAGCCACTCAAGCCAGAGTGTTACTGTTAAAATTATAATGGAGAAGAAGGTGTGTATATGAATGAATGCTTGTAGAAAGTAAAGATTTTGAGTTTAAGAAATGGCTGAAAATACCGAGTAGTGTTTAATAGTTTAGTGTTCAGAGATACGCTTGCACATGAGTCGATTCAACGAACTAGTAGATTTTTTTTTTCACAAATATGTCTGAGTGCAACTTTTTTCTTACATTTGAAGTACAAAAAAAAAGTATTTTCTATGGTGTGAATGAATTTCAAATGTTAATGAAGAAATAAATTTGATATTATAAACTTAGAACTATCGCAAAAATTATGTAATTATCTTAAAGACATATTTGAATTATAATCGGTTGTTCACGCCTGAAATATCGTGTTTTTCAGGGTTCCAGTAATGTCACAATTATTAGCACACCTACTTGAGAGTCAATCATCATAAAATTGTCTTGGTCGCTTCGATCCTTATTTGGCCTGTTCATACTTTAAGCACTACCTGTCTTCTTCAATGTGCCGTGGCCCCTCGGGACATATGCGTTCATGGCTCTCGGTAACCTCCCAAAACATGTGGCACTAAGCAATTTTTTTTTTTTTTTTTTTGTCAAGGTTCCAACCTCTCATCCCGATATCTATTCACACAAGTTCGTTAGATTGCTAGCTTCCCTGTTTTCTCGATATGTCATGGAATTGTAGCTGGTAAGCAACTACTTCCTAATTATGTCTGCGAAAAAGTTCTGCCGCTTCTTCCTGGTACTAAGTATGTGTTCTTTTTGTCGACATTTTTAAGACATTCTAGTTGTTTATTCGTTCCTTCCGTAGAATTCTCAGTATCTTTTTTTAGAACAGCAATTCTATTGCTTCCAATTTTTTTTCCATCTTTGGAAGATTATCTAGACATGAGCAAATACCTTCGGAAAATATATGGATTTAGATTTTTCCGCCCTGCTATGGATAAATAGTGAGATTTTTCTTAAAAAATATTCGGATGCATTTGTCATGTGTGGGATAGAGGATTACTGTGTAAACTCTGTAGTTATGTAATCACTGGAAGCGTTTTCTCAATTATAAAGACCTTGCTAGCGGGTACGTCTCTGAAGGTATTTGTTAAGGTTCAAAGACGTCCGAGGACGTAGCGATCTACGCACGTATCCCCTAAGGAATCCCATCTCTGTTCAAATCTTTTCCAACTTTACGTAAATGATCTCTTTATGAGTATGCTCAGATCATGTGTGTATATTTATGCCGATGATACAAATGTGTATGTGTGCGCCTTCAAAAGATCTAGATGACCAGATGTGGGCAACTGATTTTTCCTCTGACGTAGCTCTAACCGCGTATTTGGGTAAAAACTGTCTGGTCACATTCAGTACCTCAAAAACCAAATTTATGTCGTCCTATCATCACCTAGCAGATGCTGAATTTTGACCTATCGCAATGAACGAGTATTCTCTCAGTTTACCTTGATTGCCTATTGGTACTTATGCTCGACCTAGACCTGAAATGAATCGATTTTATACGATCGATTTCTAAAGATGCTAAAAAAATGACCAGTTCTCTATAGCGCACCAGTAAGTAGCTGACTCATCCTATTATCTTTGCAAGAGACAGATTAGGCCGAAAAAGGAGTACAAGTTGTGATCAGGAGCTGACTAGACTTTACTTTCCAGAATCGATAGAGTCCAAAATGTATATGTGTCCTTGTGGGTGATGAATTATCTTCTACTCTACAAGACCGTTTCTCACTTACGAGATGTTGAAATCCTCTCGTTTCCCTATCGCTATCTCTAAATCTAGGGAAGGTTTTCAGATGAACTCCATTCCTTAATTCCACCAGGTTAAGTCCAGCCATGCCACAGATATTGTTGAGAACCAAAATCATACTCTTTGTATTCTATTCGTGAGATATAAATTTCACTGGAACATCTTTTTCTTACGAAATGCTTGTTTATGGAACCAAATTCTAAAATGATGACTCACCGATCATTGCTATCATAGCTTGTTCAAGACTCAAGTTAATCGTTATATTTCTCACATATACCCAGTAATTGCTCTTCTTGGTTTGTAACCCACGAAATAGCGTGGATCTTGGTTGAAAATTAATTTTTAAAAAATTATTCACACACACAAGTAATAGTTCTCCCAATCCAAAAGATGTTTCGACTTTAAGTAAATCACAGATGAGCAATAAATTGTAAAACACAACTCATTAAATTAATCCGATTCAGTGAGATTGAAAACCAGTTTTGTATGCACTCACTTCTTTAAATAATGAACTGCATTCATATTTATGCGTGTCGCTGCAATATTTTGTTAAAACCGTTAAACTCCAACGATTTAAGTTACATCAGGAGAATTTTCATTGGGCATTTTGAAGTTGTGGATCTCGCAAGGTGATTATTACGGTCATTGAATTAAGAATTATGGTACATAAAATCACATAGAAAATCATAATATTTTAAGGGCGCTCCGAGTAGAAAATATGTAAATTGAATTTTAAATTAAATTCTCTACCATTAACATAAAGCTTAAAGAGTTAGTATTACCTAACGTGACCAACATGATTCAAATTATGAAGCGCCAATGCCTTAGTTCCTTCCTGTTCTTCAAGCTTATGGCTGAACCTGTGCCTATGAAATAATGCACTCATGACGCTAATACGCTGGACATTTATAGAATTTAATCTACAGATAATGAACAGTTATGGCGGGATAAGCAGTATATAAGAGAAGGATCACACAGTTTGATTAAGAAGACAAGATGACAGTGAATTAGTTAAATCATGTAGGTATTAAATTAAGGCGACGTGTAATCATTGTAATTATAGAAATCTGAGAAATCTAATCTGTTTGGGTTCCTGTAATATGATCTCCTAAACCGTAAAACTCATTTATCGAAAGCGTTAGAATTTAATGTGCTGTTAGCAGAGGCAGTAAGATATGATCGACATTATTAATATGACATATACATATATTTATGAGTTGCATCTTTATAGCAACAATGGATTAATATTAATATAGTAGTCATGTCCTAATTATGCTCACACAAACAAATGCATTGATATAATGAGATATAGTCATAAATAAAACCAAGCTAACGTTCCGTTTAAATGAAGTGGTGAGACGTGGTATGTGAGATCAATGTTCACCGGAGTCGCAGTGAACATATATAGAGAAATAATTTCATGGAGTCATAGATGCATGCTATTGCAGTTACAATATTATCAAGAATGTTAACATATTTTGATAAAGATATGATACAATTTTATCTATCTATCTATCTATCTATCTATCTATCTATCTATCTATCTATCTATCTATCTCTCTCTCTCTCTATATATATATATATATATATTCATACACGTTTCATTAATATAATATATTCATAATATAGACAAGTGTTGTCTATTTATTTTATGTAAATTTATTTCGTAACATCTCATAAGTTTAATAACATTATCGTTGAACTTATATTCATTTATGCCACGAAAAACTTTAGATGTCACGATGTCACGAAAAAAATTTACATAAAATAAATAGACAACACTTGTCTGTATTATTTAATGTAACGTGTATGAATGAAAAGATGCTGCTGCCTATTTACACACACATAATATATATATATTCGTAAAATATAGTTTTCAGTTATGTTATATTTGTTGACAGCAGAATGAAATGGCTACATACAACGGGAAAAATCTGCCTCGCCAGTCATGTATCGAAAGATGCATGATCGCGAAAGCGTATATCACGCATGACACAAAACTACTATATTTATTAGTAAATTTCTCAACATCTGAGATAGAGCGTATGTCAATATAAAAGTGGATACTCACTATTTCATGCTTCAACATAACCTTCAGGTTATATTAAATATATATATATGTGTGTGTGTATGTGTGTGTGCGCGCGTGTGTGTGTGTGTTTGTGTGTGAGTGAGGGCGCGCGCTTATATGTATGTAAGTATGTACAGTAGCGGTCACTGAGTACAAATTTTAATATATCAGTGTTTGATGTCATATAATGATATAATAAATACGCATATTGTTACATGGTGTTGTGAACAAATATGAGTTTCAGATACATGTCAAATTTAAATATTAATATTTATAAACTACTGTTAAGATACTGGATCAGTTAATACACTTATGCGAAAAGATTTAACGAATATATATATATATATATATATATATATATATATATATATATATATATATATAATTATTTATTTAAAATATGATTCCAACGCTACATAAGAGTTCTTATGTTTCAAAAACAAGACCCGAAAACGTGAATATAATTATTTGAATTAAATTGAATTAAACTACCAAGCTCTGTTCCATCTTAAACGAAATTTTATTTGGAATAACTAATTCCTGAAATTTACGAGTTTTCGTGTTTTATAAGCATAATAACAAATATACTGAAGAACATTGGATTATTTACCTAACGAGTTCTTTCCTATTTTCTATATATTTTTACACACACACACACACACACACACACACACACACACACACACACACACACATATATATATATATATATATGTAAAATAGGTGGTGCAGTTCAATTTATAATACATGAATCATTCATACAAATAGTAGATTAGTAAAGCTAATGGTATAAGTGGCGAAAAACATCTTTGCAAACAAGTTTATTATAGTTACATTAACCTACGAACCACTCAATGAATGTTATGATGCTTGTTTTTAATAACATCAAGTTATATAAGGTCATTTTTTTTTATTCTGATAGTACTTTGAGCTGTACATACAGCCATCCTGTGGCATGGAAATTTAATTTAATCTTATATCTAAATTCAATCACACACATCCACACACACACACACAGACACATATATGTGTGTATGTTTTCCTTTTTCCGTATACTTCGTAGTTGCTTACATATTCATTCATTGTTATTTTCCACATCCTTCTGTAGAATCCCACTTCTCCTTTCTCAAGTCTCTTATACATATCTGAGGTTATTGTTCAGCATTCCCTTCTGTAGAGAAGACCCGAAATTGCTTCGCTATTGACTTCATTGTTTCTGACGATATTTTCATTTTTCTTAAGATTTTCTTTAGATTTTGGAAGGCATCTATCAGTATTCCAATGCATCTCGGGATTTCGGTTTCACATTTCCCGTCCAGTGATAAAAGAGTTCCTAGATATTTAAACTGCTGTACTTGCTTTATTGTGCTGTCTCCAATTCAAAGTTCCTTTGAGTGACAACCGAACCTTCTGTCATGTTACAATCGATCATTTGTCCTTTCATTTCACTTTGCTTTAATACAATCTATAGGAGTTCCTGTCGTTTCCTTTCCATTCCTTTTTGCGTATTTAATGTTGTTAAGATTGTGGCTGGCAGTCATGAATCTCGGCGCTACTTCTTATTCTCGCAAGATCATCTCACTGTAAAGGCTAAACAAGTCAGGTAAAGAGTCTCATCCCTGTCTTACGCCACTTCATAAATTAAAATTTGCTTTCAAATCCCTGCCACAAACTGATCCACGCGCACACACACACACATATATATATATATATATATATATATATATATATATATAATAAACACACATACACATATATCAATCTCTCTCTCTCTCTCTCTATATATATATATATATATATATATATATATATTAATAAATGTAGCAGACAATGAATGTCTATTATATCTAATCGTGAGCCGTTCTAATGTTCGAAAATTTGCTTTATAATAAAGGTATGTCTCAGAGTTTTACAACTATGTATAATAATTTCATCTTATTTAGAGTACAAAATAACTGCTTTTGCGTCAATTAAAAAAAAAAAAATCAGACGTGTTCACAAACATTTGTACTATAGTGTATATATATGTATATATATATATATATATATATATATATATATATATATATATATATATATATATATATATATATATGTATCATGGAGAAATTGTCGTCTAAATTACGCAAATATGAAAATAACACTGACATCTCATTTTAACAGATGTTTGTAGCATAATTACCCCAAAATATCTTTAACTATATTATTTTCATGAAAAACGCTATTGGCGTCAACCACGGCCTCCAGAATCTCCTGCAACTCTTCTGAACGGTCTCCTTGTTTACGTTGGTGAATGCTGCCATAATCCTTGCCCTCAGTTCATCTTTGTTTTTAGAATGACTTTTTTTGTCACTTGCTCAACTTGCTTTTTGGTCACTTGCTCAAATGCGCCCCACACATAGTAATTAATAATGGGAAGTTAGGTGGCCAGATATTAGGAGTGATTTCGTAGAAGACATTTTCTGATATTACATGACTTTTTTCTGCTTCTATGACATAGTGAACTGTCCAGTTGCTAGACATAGGTGCTCCTCTAGCCACACTGTTATCCCAGGGCAGTACTACCTACTCAAGACAATTGACGTAGGCCTCAGTATTGAATCTGAGATCCTGTGCGAAGATGATTGGAGGCATAACATCGCTATCTGTAGTGATCATTAAAAACACCATGATGATGACTGGATATATAATCAAAATGTTTCAGAATCCTCTGCACGGTCCTCAGACTGACAACCAAACCCTCTAGAATTTTCAGAATGGTGTTGCCAGAGCTGATGCCAATCAATACAGCATGCCGTTTCCAAATTATCTGGTAAAATGAATTGCGTCCTGGTGATATTTTTTGTCACAGACGGTGCCCAGCTCTCTTTACTATAATGTGCCGTCGACAAAATAAAAAAAAAAAAAAAACAACTCGCATGCGCGAAATTAAAAAAATGTAAAATGGCGACAATGTACCTATTGCATTCTCTCTCTTTTTCTTTCTGTGTACCTGTTTTTGTTTGTTTGTTTCTCTCTCTCTCTCTCTCTCTATATATATATATATATATATATATATATATGTATATGTGTGTGTGTGTGTGTGTGTGTGTGTGTATGCGCACACATTCTTGAAAGCTTCGTCCTAAAACTTATATTCATTTTTTTTATTTGCCCCTTTACATTTTCTTTAATGATATTATCTCTATGTATACACTTAGTGTGTTGAGCGTATTCTCGCTACAAACTTATTTTGTTGCACTTTTATGTCCAAATATACTTCCATACAAATAAAGTATATATAAAAATGTAAGTAAGGAAATGGATACGTCCATGTATATACTTATATATATATATATGCAATGTTTCAGGTATTCAAACACACACACATACACACACACACACACACACACACACATATATATATATATATATATATATATATATATATATATATATATATATATATATATATATGTGTGTGTGTGTGTGTGTTTGCGTGTGTGTGTGTGTGTTCGCTCGTGTGTGTGTGTGTTCGCGCTCGTGTGTGTGTGTGCATATGTATTACTGGTAATGCTGATTGCATCATCAAGGCGCTCTGCCACAAATTTGAAAATCAATATTTTACAGATGATTTTTAGACTTTTCCTCAACGCTTCAATACGCCCAAAGGAATTTGAACTAAATGGATAATTTATTGATTTATCGATTTCATCTTCGTCTCTCATTTCGAGCCCATCAATCAGCCTCAGCGCGTTCACTAGATAACCACAAGGTCATGCACCTAAAGAGAGGCATCTTTTCATTGCATTAAGTCTGATTTATATGAAGAATCCAACTTAAAGCCATACAAGCGTGTTTGGCTCGTCTTTACCAACAAGTAATTACGTTTTTAGCTACAACGTGAAATAGGTATTACAAAATAATTTTGGAAATGCAGAAACGCTACCATATAAACAAACTAATTAGCTAATTAAATAATCGATTTGGAGGCGCAGCTTACAATCAGGGATATATGAATTAGGAAAGAGGACCAAATTTTCCCAGGGATTGCTCATATTCATTTTGTATTAAGGCATACTTTAAATTTTACTTGCGTATTTTTTTTATACCGGAGTATATCTAGAAAAGTTCTTGCACTGGGGAGAGTTACGAAATGTTGGTGACGAGGGTGAATACTTTCAAAATAAATAAATTTAAAACATTATGCAGATTTTAAGATAAGATTCTTGAAACAACAAAGATGATGTTCTACTGAAAGATGCAGAGGACACCATGAACCGAACATATGATGAACGACGACGTTTTGAAGAAAAGGGAAACAAAAAGGATAGTTAACATCATAAAGTGGCAGTTGAAATTTATGGGCCACGTAATGCGGAAGGAGGGTATGAAAAACCTCGGACTCTCAGCGCAGATTGAAGGAAAGCAGGACAGAGGAAAGCAGCGCGAAATATACCTGATTAGCTTGAGAATAATTGATGGTAGAACAGGCTTTGGGGCGGTAGAAAATGGACAAAACAATATTAATAGCTACAAGGGGTGGGAAGATGTGGTGGGCTATGACCGCTTACGTCCTGAAGGGATACGGCACATAAAAGAATAGGATACTTTATAAAATAGATGTCTCAATAAAAGAAGAGAAAAATAATTTGTGTACTTTGGACCCATAATAAATATAATAATTAATGAGTTTAATCCTGTATTGATTATTCGAGTGTGCGTCACGTGGTTTGGGGAGCTCAAATATCTGACATGTGAAGAATGAAATATTCCCCACACCTGTGTACTACCATATACGAGACAAAAGAGAAAGAGACAATATTACTTTCCTTTTATCACTGATAATCACACAATCTAATGGATGTTAATTGAAGATTATTGGTAGAATGTTCTGGGTACTCCCGTCGCTATTAAGTCACTATATTTCGTGCAGTGAATGCGAATCAGACACCAGACAGTGAAACCACTCTTCAAAGATTGTATATTTTCCAGTAAAAGATGAAAATATTTTTCTGCCTGTCGAAATTGTGGCCTACTTCATGAACATAAATAAGATTTACAGATTTATTAATCAAATATTAATCTCACCCTCTCTTGAAATAAATATCTTTACTTACAATAACATTTGTACAGATTAGGTCTATTTTAAGGATATCAGGCCAAGCAAGATTGTAAAGCATCTACGACGCATGTTACTGATTTTGAGAGAATATGAGAGAAAAACACTATTAAGGTTAGGGAACAAAAAAATAACAGGAATTAAGATGACAGAAATTAAAAAATAACATTTCATTTAAATTTTAAGAACAAAGTTTACTGCTAAGCAAGAAACAAGAAGAGTCTCGAACAGGTGAAAAGTGCGAGAAAAGAAAATATATCCCTAGACGTTATGTTTATATCTAACCATTTTAACGCTAAAAGAAATTTAAAATTATAATGTTCACATATATCGAAAAGATACAGTGAAGCTCCGTTATAGATGTGGGAAAGTTAAAGAGAAATTTTGAGGAAAACAGTGAAGACATTTAAGAAGGGATAATTGAATTCAAGGAAATTGTAATTTATTTTGAGTAATTGGTAATTTCTTTTGAAAGAATGAATTTTATTGAGCAGAGAGTACATTTATTTGAAAAGTAAATATGGAATTTAGAGTGAATGTCAATATCTGCATCTTGGCAAAAGAAAGTGGCATGAACGATCTGATATCACACCCACATCAAGAAGGAATTACAAGACAAATTTTGATGATTTATTTTTATATGTTTGGATTTAGGGATACCACCCCGTCTGCAAAATTGCCAGATCTCACTTGGAACAATTTTTTTTTTTGGAATATATAGCATAATCAAAAGTATTTTTGTCACAAATCAAACAAGAAAGCAATTCAATGTATTAACATATAAAGTTAAACATATTTTTTGTTATGAATGTCTTTTTAATATGTCTGTTTTTATTGATCTAATATAGCGCTAAATAAGACTCGTGAAGGATTATTGACATCATCGAGCACAATCATCAGCACAGTGTTGATCAGTATTGCCTTTTAATCTTCAATGGTACCAGTGAATACGAAAAAACTAATAATAATAACAATTACGAAGGGCTTTATCTATGTAATTTTTTTTTTCAGTGGAAAATGTCATGATGCCATTTCTAACCTTAGGTCCCTGGGCCTGACCTTGAAAGAAATGTGTAAACGCCAAAAATCAAAGATAATAATAATAATAATAATAATAATAATAATAATAATAATAATAATAATAATAATACAAAACAGGGAGGACAAGGCGTTGCATGGCAAATATCTAAAAAAGAACAAAAGAAGCAGATGTGGACCAACAGAAAAGACATCAGTGGCCGAGGAGCACAGGGCTGAAAGTTGAGACAGAAGGCCTAAATTTTGCAGCTCAGGTCCAAAGCCTCGCAACCAAGTCCTATCACTGTTACATAATCAAGGATGGAACTAACCGGAAGTGTATGTTTCTGCGGAAATTGTAATGAAAGTGTCGACCATATAATCTCAGACTGTCCGGAACTAACAAAAAAATGAATCTACCAGCAGATATAACAAGTTAGTGGCATACATGCAATGGAAGAAATGCAAGAAGCACAAAAGCGAAATCACCGAGAGATGGTAAGAGCACTAACCACACACGATTCCCCAAAATAACTACGTAACTATTCACTGGAACATAACAATTCAAACTGACAGGGAAACAAAAGCCAACAAAACTGATATTATCATAAAAGACAATGAATTAATTCATTGTGAGAAAAGGAATGGACAAATATTACTAACAATGTCAAAAGTAACATCAACATAATATTTGCCCAGAAGATGTTAAGAAAAGTGTTGAATGACAATTTTCCTATAGTGACTGAAGACTATAGTTTGGACCCGGATCTAGAGGATACAAAGGAAACAAAAACATAATAATACAATAAAATAATAATAATAATAATAATAATAATAACAAAAACAATAATAAGAAAATTAAGCAAAAATAAATCGGCCAGCGCCGGTTTATGTCACCAATAATAATAATAATAATAATCAAAATGGAAAGAAAAGAAAAAGAAGAAGAAGAAGTAAAGAAGAAGAAGAAGAAGAAGAAACTTAAAGAAGAAGATTGTGGGTGACTTGCTACAATTTCAGTAGCATAACGGGTCAAGAACAGAAATTAAATATTAATAATAATAACAAAACAATAAAATAAAAATAAAATTTATAATAATAATAATAATATTGGCGCTGAATGTGATGGAAATTGGAAATTGCTACAATTTTGGTTTAAATATATCACTTTTAACATGGGACTGAATTGTTGGTTTATTACAACCATTACAACCACAGGATATATATATATATATATATATATATATATATATATATATATATATATATATATATATATATATATATATATATATATATATATGTGTGTGCATATACACACATATGTGTGTGTGTGTATGGGGTTATATGTGTGTGTTTATGGCAGTCAACTGATAAAGAGTTAATGAACAGATTTATTTCAGTATTTAATAAATTTAAATAGATAGATAGATAGATAGATAGATAGATGTGCATATTAAGTAATTTTTTTTAAAAACATATCTGGATAGATAAATAGATATTAAATCATTGGTATCTATTTTTTATGCAGTATCAATAGTAAACAGATAGTTAAGGAACAGATTGACACCAACGATGAATGAATTTATATAGATAGATAGATAGGTAGGTAGGTAGGTAGGTAGGTAGGTAGATAGATAGATAGGTAGGTAAGCAATTAGATAGGTAGATAGGAAGGTCGGTAGGTAGGTAGTTAAAGAGAGACGGGCTTGTAGACATGTATATATTAAGTAAATTAAAAGTTGGATAAATATATATTTAAAATGACTTGTATATAGATCGATATAAACAGTTTTGGGTTAATAGATAGATAGATAGATAGATAGATAGATAGATAGATAGATAGATAGATTTCTTGTTTTATTTAATTTAAAACCAGAACAAGTAAGAAAAATAGCTTGATATTATTTGCGTTTGCTCCTAACTGATAAATGGTTAGGCTGTCCATAATTCAGTTATTGTTAATTGGCCTATATGGCATCTTTGGCTCTTGCTGGATCTATCTATCTATCTATCTATCTATCTATCTATCTATCTATCTATATGTGTTTACCTATTTCTGGTTTCTGACGTGTTCACATTTTACTATACAACTTTTAAATGACATAATGTTTTTTCTGTTCTTTTCTTTTAGATAATAAAAATTAATAATAAGTATAGATAATTGCACTAAAAATTAACTCCTGTCATACTATTTTAAAGGTAAACACTTTTCACAAAAATGGCGGTCTACTTATTAATGGGTGACATACTGAGTGGGTTTCTTCATGAAATATGTATTATATTAGTTAAAATAAGAATCTTATACACATTACTCAGCTGTAACTAGTGGGTAATAAATGAATGAAATGCCAAACACTGAAGACGTTACTAAATGTCCTCGAAATCACTTGTGGCTTTGTTTGGTTCTATAGAAATTCGTTTATAAGTGGATATTAACGGAGACAATGATATCAATTGCAAGGAATTAAGTTAGAAATGAAGACAAATGTGAAACACGGAGAGGCTGATTTCCTCTTCGCTGCTGCTTGATCGATTTGTGTAACTTCTATCTGACGGATCAGATTGCGTAGAATTCAAGCTAAATTGATTAAGTTTTAATCTTAAAAGGTTTTCAAACTTGTCCAATAATCCTGCCACGTTAGTACAATTGGGTTACATACACACTGTTGGATTGTGTTTGAGCCAACTTGCACAATGGACATCTATCACTTAAGTAAGAACCAGAAAAGAATTTATTCCCAGGAATACAGATCTAATATCCTGAACCAACGAACCGGGCGACCTATTTAATTTCATAAACACCGACAAAATGATTGTCAAACGATACACAGTGAAATATCCAGTTATCCAAATATCGGTTATTACACGGAAAGAATATTTTAAATGAGTAACTCTTATAATTTACTGTAGTTTTTAGACGCGGGAAAATATTTTTTAGACTGGTTAACCAGTCATATTACTGGTTTCAAATACGTAATATGAAGTGCGAAAATTCATATATATATATGTAAGCAAATATATGGATATAGATCCGACAGTATGAAGAAAAATATATACGGAGAAAATAAATAAAAATCCTTATATACAATTATGCTGTTTTAATGTTAATATGCCAACGTCGGACGTTTCGATCTAATAAACCATCTTCAGGACATATTCATAAATTATAACATTATCAATTATGAATATGTCCTGAAATGGTTTATTAGACCGAAACGTCCGACGTTGGCATATTAACATTAAAACAGCATAATTGTATATAAGGATTTTTGTTTGTTTTTTCCGTATATATTTTTCATATATATATATATATATATATATATATATATATATATATATATATATATATCATGACAACGTAAATGACTGATGAAATGAAAATTGTATATACTATGGAGTTTTGTTATTTCAAGTAAGTGTAGATATCTTATTTTCCATCCCGTATATATACGTGGAAGTAAGGTAGAAAAAATTGCTGTTATTTCGAAAATTTTGAATTGGAAAATGCCTTAAAATATTCTAAAATATCTTTTTTTTTCATTGGAAAGCTTCAAAGAAAACGGTTAACTTATTACAGGCAAATATTAAAAATAAATTAAGTAGATATATGAATGAACAAAAATAAAATAAAGTTACAAAATAAATCCTAATTAAACACATCGGACTTTAGAGGATGATTCAAGCAAGCGAAACTTTTAGAAAGTGCCAGAAAAGCATACCACAGGTTGACCCAAGGCTTGTGTGTAAAATTGGGTAGACTGCACCGTTTCAGAGCCCTCCTTTTTGGGTAAAATTGGGTAGACGGAACTCCCTGAAAGTGTGACAACTGTCAGCTAAAATTAGTTGCAGTATTAACCACAGGTGGGCTCTGTGGCTGTTGAAGAAACACAAATGTGTCTGAGATGGCGTCTGTAATAGGGATTGGCTAGCCACCTTAACAGAAAGGCATACTGAGATAGGAGTCCATTATATATATATATATATATTATATATATATATATATATATATATATATATATATATATATATTATTTTAGTGATTTTATAACGTTTATGTTATAATTTTTCTAAATAAATAATTATATATATATATATATATATATTTCGACACTAGCCATGATACACTTTTTTAAAACACTAAAAAAATGACATAAATTAGCGTCCCCTATAACTTATCTTTCCTTACATTGTAATTTTTTTTAACAATATTTAGTGCTTTAGTTTGCCTTCAAGTAGAAGATTTCTCATAATAAGGATAATTTAGTGTGTTCTTTAATGCAACATTTGAAAATTTAACTAGACTCTTCTTCACGTTTCTTCTGTGTATAAATACTGGTTCTCAAATTAAATTTCCACTGTTGTTTTGTTAAAGTTTCTCAAGGAAAGGTGGCAGTTGGCATAAAATGTTTTACGCTTTTCTATTATTTTATTTATAATATGTTGTATTCAGTATACACTCCCACACAACCTCACTCTGCCAATGTTTACGTAGGATCCGTGGAAAGCAATTCTGTTTGGTACAAGTGTACTCTAGAAAATGCGATTCAAGGTAACGGAATAAATGTAATATTTCAATAAGTATTTCAATCATTTTCGTCTTCATAACATATATATATATATATATATATATATATATATATATATATATATATATATATATATATATATATATTATTCTCCTAAGTGAATGAATGTCTGCCAATACACAGCAAATTATCATCATATCATTATTTATTTTGCAAATAATTAATGCTAAGATAGGATCCACAATTAATAGCCGTTGTTTTCATGCAATAATTAGTTTATGAATTTAGTGACTTCAATCCCTGGTTAGTCTAGTGCAGAAAAGGATTCGGGGAAATCAGAGCGAGTGATACATGATAGTAAGAAGAAGAGACACTCGTAGACACGATCATAAGGAGGAAGGTGCTTACCATAACTTGTATGAAGATATAATGTTTTCAGTAATAGAAACGACACAAGTTGAGAACACCGTATTGGATATATCAAAATCAAGTAAACAGAGAAATGTAAATATATGTTAAGTGTTTTAACAGTACTGGGAAATGTGAGACAGTGATCTGACAGAGCTTTCCAAAAAGCAAAATGCATTCTAAACGGTAATCATTATATCAAAGTACATAGATTCATAATGTACAAGATGTTTAACATATGGGAGCATGACATATGGCATTTACGTGTCCCGGGAGTTATCAGAATGTCAATTCTAAGTGAAATTTCCAGTTCATATGACTACATTTTCATTTTCCAATTTTTATTCGTTTCTAAGAACTTTAAACATTATATACCGTTCCCCTAAATTTTAAATTACACTGCTTTTTTGTGCTTAATGTTGATGTCCTGATTTTATTGCAAAAATGTTTTCCACAGATCTTTTTCAAACAGTGTTCCAGCAGCATACATAAGTATAATATCTTTTCTATTATAAAAAGTTCACGTTTTTGTCTATCAGAACTAGCCTTCTCGATTCTATGAGAGGTTCGATCAGGATATGCCCACAGTCTAAATTGCCTATAGCTGACTATAGATCTCAGTGAATCTTGGGTGGAACATAAATATGTGTGTACCGTTGCGTCAGCTGCGCATATTTATGGGAAGCAGTCCTTGTTTTAATTTAGGATCTGTGGCCATTTCAACTCGGTCTTTAGGGTGGTGTAAATAATGTAAATATCGTATATACTTGAATATATTGGGAGTTTTATGCTCATTAATTTTACGCAAAATATACGGTGTCGCACTATACACGGAACATTTGTTCTCTTTTTGAAGATAAAATCATGGATTATTTATGATTCGTTGCAATATACATAGATGATAAATTTTTCTAGAAGGGTTAAAATTCATTCAAAAATTTCAGAGGTCGCACTATTTATGAATTGCCTTATACACCAGTGTGTATGACAATTACTTTTTTCTAATATATGAAATATAGTATATTTAAATATTTCTTTTATAATATTGGCAGATGAATCCTGTCACTTGAATATGTTACCACTGTAAGCAAATCATTTTTAAATATTTCATTGGAATTTTATTAAATAAATTAATCTCAAACATAAGATTATCGAAATCAAATTCATGTTTTTCAGTACGGTGAGTTATAATATATATATATATATATATATATATATATATATATGTGTGTGTGTGTGTGTGTGTGTGTGTGTGTGTGTGTGTGTAAAAATCTGTGGGTAAGCCCTCAAAGTAGATCCTATTAATATAAAATGTGAAAACTGATCCACAAAAGAGAGCTCAATATATATGGTTACATACGAAACGTTCAACACAAATAGCAGATACTGGGATAATTTTTCGCAACCAACTCCAAAAGAATGGAGAACCAGGGAGGAAAACTAATAATTTGTGTGTTCGTATAGACAGGGTATTATTAATTTAGAATTATTAAAATGCAATGGAAAATACATGCACATTTGTAAATCTTGCAGCGGCAATGTTTCGATAAATCTTCTGTCAATAACATTTCCCATGTCACCAGATAAAACACCGTTGTCCTCTATGACAGTGTAAGGCTGTTTACAGAAAAAAATAGTAAGATTTTGTTTGCTCTGTTCTAATCCACAATCCGTATTCCCCTGATCTTTCCCCTACAGATTATTAGTTTTTCACATTCGCTTTAATCGATTTGATGCGGAAAAAA
Source organism: Acanthosepion pharaonis (assembly GCA_903632075.3). NCBI lineage: Eukaryota > Metazoa > Mollusca > Cephalopoda > Sepiida > Sepiidae > Acanthosepion > Acanthosepion pharaonis. Next base: position 541,307 of record CAHIKZ030000477.1, read on the forward strand.
GTTGTCTTTTACCATGAAAATTTTCAACATTAAAACCTTCAGAACTTGACTCAAAATTTACATAGGAGCTGTCTGATGAGTAATGTTATAAATAACTGTGCAAACATAAATTGGTCATATCAGACCAAGAATTTAGCATTGTTGGGTTTGTAAAGCCTAATCCTCGCTCTCCAACCTCGACAGAGTCCTTGTCGTTGAAGATATTCTCCACCCTGCAACCCTTATTCCACAGACGAAACGTTGCCAACATTTCACTATTCGATCGCTATAATTATGACAGATCTATTCGGACGCGTAACATTCCTTTGTCTCATCAGCTGTGTCCTCCCCTACTAGGATCCGCCATCTCATGCTATGCTCACGGTGGTAAACAATCTCTATTCCCTTTTTGTTCCTTTGATAAAAAAAGCAAGTTCCTCCAATCGGTTGTTGACTGGGGCAGAAAAGAAAAAAATTATCTCTATTACCGACCACAGAGAATCCTCACATTAGAATGTCTGATGCTCACTTCCACAAGAGCACCTCTTTGCGACTGCTTGGTTTCCCACTGTCCGCTGACCCGAGATGGAACAAATACATTGAATCAATAGCTTCATCTACCGTATGGAAACTTGGTTCTCTATGTTGCGCCAGAAAGTTTTTCTCGTCCGAGTTCATCCTTCAAATCTATGAATCAACCTTGCATGGAATACTGCTGTCATATATGGACTGGTTCCCCCGCTGTTCGTCTTAAGGTCCTCGACAAAATCTAGAGAAGAATATGCAAAGTGGTTAGCTCTTAGCTGGCGTCTCGTTTACAGTCACTCTCACACAGACGTACCTCAGCCGCCCGCTGTACTTTTTACAACTACTTTCACGGTAACAGCTCCGACAACTACTTTCATTAGTTTCCAAACTGCATGAATTTAAGCGTGTTACTAGTTTGGCATCTCAGTCCAACACTTTCACTGTCGAAAAAGCTTAAATGTAGCCGCCTCTTCTACTACAATAGCTTCATATCTCGCACTTCCAGTCTGTGGAACTCCCTTCCTCTAACTTGCTTCCTGATAGCTAAAATCTCCAACTATTCAAATGCAATGTCAATCGACATCTCGTCTGTCTCTTCATCCTCTCCTCTATCATGCCTGTTTAATCTTGTTCCCTCTCTCTGTAACACCTTGAGTACTAGTGGCTCTCCTGCATTGCTTGGGGTGAAAAGCTTAAAGAAAAACATATAAACAATTTCTTCCCAAGAACCGTTACTTCATTAATTCAGACGCTTATCTGCCATGTGGGATACACGCTTAGGTGATCATGTATCTTTCGATGCATGACTGACGAGGTAGATTTTTTTCCCATAGTGGGTTGCCAATTCATCCAGCGGTAGACCAAGGCTATATCCTCATCTTCTACCCCAAGCTATGGGGGTAGAAGATGAGGATTCATACATTTAACAAGGGTATTAGCACGTCAGTGAATGTAATGAATTCGGCTTGAATTCGAACACGGCTCTCCGATTCCTCAATCCTTGCCGCTATCCATTATTCCAACCGTGCCTCCTGATTCTCTAACTCCAATTACACTTTCTTTAAATCCATGGTCAACTGATATCTATCCTACTCAAGATCTCAATATTCTGACTCTCCGCTGCGCCCTCCCTAACAATCTCACTCAGTATCTTTCTAGTTTGATTGGGCCTTGGGCATTGTGTATGGTGAACAACCATTAAAAATAGCTAAATAAAACATTTGAATAGTATATAAGTTTATTTTGTTGTTTTTTAGAATAAAATTGAAAGACAAAAACGGAAAATATTTACGACTCAAAACCTAATATATTCTTCAAAATGGATGTACATTTGTAGAATTGCTGTGACAGTAAGTATTGAGAGATATATGAACTTTCAATTTGCCTCCCTCCAAGCAGAACGAATGATTTCGGCTTATGCCCCGAAGCTGAAAGTCTAACGTCTAAATATTAGTTGAAGAGGACGGACTGGCGCGGGTGAAGACGGACGAATGGCCAGTCGGCTCTGACCGGACAGGTAAGAAAGAAAGAAAAAGAAAGAAAGAAAGAAAGAAAGAAAGAAGAGGAGCCGGATGAGTGATCAAATGTTTTTCTGAAGACGTCATTCTCACTGTGTTTGAGAGGCCACGGCCCACTTTTTCTCTCGCTTGCATTCCTGCTCTTTTCCGCTAACTGCCGAGAGAGGCCGGATACACTATGCCAGAACTGACCGGAATTCCGTCTCATGAGTTTCCGGCAAGAGGCGAAGGCTATAACAAATTGTTATTTATAGGCAGCACGGGCTGCGTAAAAACTTCCCTGTCAACCTACTTACTTATCGAGCTACTTACCTATTGCCAATAATTTCGGTAGGCATAAACGAGAAGGCTCAAATGGCATGCATCGTATCTGAAACGGGAATATGAATTAGAAATTGTCTGAAGTTACATTCGAATATATTCAAGCATGGTGAACTTGTTCAAATTGGCTTCAAACTATTTATTCTCTAGCCCAGCATGATTCTCTTCCTATTAGGATTTTGACTCATTTTAGAATTTAACCATTAATATTTCGGTTGTTAGTATTTTTCCATATACTACCTAATCCGTTCCATCTTTCTCTCCATTATAATATTTATTTCTCTCTTTAGAATTTATTTATAATTTGTTTAAATCATTTTGTTTCGTCTTTTTTTTTATACGCTTTTCTTCTTCACCTGTATGCTATTTCTTTTTTTCTTTCTGATATTATTTTCTTTTTCATTGTCTCCTTATCGAGTACGTTTTGTTTCATTTTTTACTTCATGTTCGACTTACATTTTCATTTAGACATCTTCCTTTATATATCTTTTATGTAGTATTCGGTGTCTTGTTTTATGTGAGGTTTTTCTTATTCCTCTTAATCTTAATGCTTTTTCGGCCTTTTTTTTTTTTTTTTTTCATTTCATGGCGTCATTCCAAAAGTTATATATCTGCTATTATTCCCTTCTCTTTTTCAAAATCATTCTTTTGTTTTCGTTATAGAACTGCTTTTAAAATTGGTTCTATGTTTTCTTCCTACTTACTCATTATCTGAGCTGTTCATATTCTTTCTTTCGTTTTTTATTCGTTCATTTTTCATTCTTTCTTTTTTCTTTCTTTCTTTATTTATTTTACCTTTCTTTCTTTTTTTCTTTCTTTCTTTCACTTGTTTTCCTTTCTATTGACTTTACTATTTTCATTGCATACTATTTACCTGTTTTATCTTTCTTTTATCACGCATTCATATTTGTTTCCTTTCTTTCACTTTTTTCTTACTATTTACTTTACGATTTTAATTCCTTAATATTCCATGTTTTTCTTTCTTTTTTCACTCATTGATTTTTCTTTCTTTTTTTCTACCTTTCTTCAATTTTCTCCATCTTCCTTTCTTCCCCCCTTTCATTCATTCTTTATTCTTATCTTGCTGTCAATCAATTTTTCTTTGTTTTGTTTCATTCATTCATTTTTTCAGTCAGTTTTCTTTCTTTACCTTTTTCCGGAAGTCAAAATCTTTTCTTCCTTTTATTTTGCCTTTTCCGATTTCCTTATTATTTTATTTGCTATCTATTTTTTTTATTCATTTTCTATTTCCTTATAATTTTAAATTATTCTCTTTTATCTTCTTCCTCTGTTCTGTTTTTCCATCATTTCTTTTTGCTACAATCGCATCGCATTTATTTCTCTCATATTTGCACCTCACAACTCTTCAAAAACGTCGCTTGCGTCTGTGTGTTCGTGGTATCTTCTTCTCCTAACCTCTGCGCTGAACCCTTGACATTCCGATGTAAACGTTGAACTTTGCCGGCGCTCCCATCTCTTGGAAGTTCAAGAGATCACAACTGATTTCAGAACAATATACTCCCAAGAAAACAGAGAAAATGGCACAGTAATGTATGAGAAAGGAAATGTATATACGCTCAGATCAAGATTCAATAGTATTCGAGAATATATATATATAAAAAAACCCGGAGAAGACAGGACGATATATAGTCGAAAAGTTTTGAAAAAAATAAAAGAAAACATTGAAGACAATGATTTTTTTAAAAAACCTAACTCCAAAATAATTAATATTTTGGTCAGTTACGTTAAAATTTAAATGTAGGTCTTGAATTCCGACAAAGAAAATATCCTAAAATTGACTTATCGATTAGAATTAGCGTAATTGATGGCATAAAAAAAAACGCGCAAGCTGGCTAGAAACTGTAGGCCCACAGAAGTCTGCAATCATTCACCCTAGGTTTCTCGGGAAGAAAATTGAGATATAGTGAGACTTGTTGAAACAATGCTTCAAAAACTAAATCCCCATTGATTACGTTAATGTGTGACACCAAATTCTTCTTCTTCTTCTTCTTCTTCTTCTTCTTCTTATTCTTCTTCTTCTTCTTCTTCTACTACTACTACTACTACTAATACTAGTGCCAACAACAGCAGTAAGATTAATATAACTAAACAAATAATATTGCAAAATCATGAAGCGAGATACACGGTGCCATGGATAAACTGACAAAATTATGCAAACAATTAAAATAAAAAATGCATCTCATTTTAACAGTTATATTTACCAAAATTACAGAAGCATATCTTGAAATACTAGAGAGTAAATTTATTCAATAAAATCGCCATTGGCTTCAACCACAGCCTCCAGACGACTTCAGTACCTCCTGCATCTCTTCTTGACGGTCTCCTTATTTACATTGGTGAATGCTACCATAATCCTTACCTTCATTTCATCTTTGGTGTTACAAGAAGATTTTTTAGTCTATCTATCTCTATATATCTCTCCTTCATCTGCGCCCACACATAACAAACAAGTGTATTGCAGCCTTGCGTGTTTGGTGGCCAGATATAAGGCGTGATGTGGTCGCAGAAATTGACTAATAGTCATGACTGGTTTCTCCTATTTATGTGGCATGACGCAGAGTCCTGTTGCCAGACAAAGGGGTATTCTAACAGCCACCTTCCTGACCCACAGAAGGCAATTGACATAGACCTACGTTTATAGTCAGGACCTCACCAATAAATCCTGGATTTCATTTATTATCGATCAGAGTGTCTTTCCGAGCTGCCGTACATTCGTAATCACCATTAGACTCCTCCAACTCTTTCCGAATCTACTGCACTATGATCATATTGACAACCAAACACACCGAAATATCCATATATATATATATATATATATATATATATATATATATATATATATATATATATATATATATATATATATATATATATATATATATATATATATATATATATATATATACAGAGATAAATAGACAAATAGAATGCCAAGCAGTACAGCATGCCGTTTCCAAATTTCTGGTTTAGTGAATTGCGTCATGATGTTCTTTTTTTCTCACAGAGGGTGCCCAAATAACCCAAATATTCTGACCAATCGAAAAAAAAATCACGCATGCGCAAAATTAAAAATAATATGACAACAATTTACCCATCCCACCCTGTAGAAAATTGTCACTTTGTTAAAATATAGACCATAATAATGACCATTGCCTCGAAAACTGAAATCAACACCACAATCATTTTTTTGTTTTTTGTTTGTGCAGTTATTTTTTATTTATTTTTTTTATGAAAATGTACCTCTTATATACTATCGAAATCAGTAGATGTCATCATATTAAAATTATATACTTCTACAATCAAATCAAATCGTTTTGCTGGTTGATTCATATTTTTCAGTGTAATGTTGAATTATATTTCCTCAAAATTTTTATAACCTATCACAGAGATGTTGATTTGCAGACCCTCAGGCGTAGGAAAATTTTTACAGAGCTTTATCAAATGATTTATAGGACGTATATGATGATGATTCCTAAGCATTATCAGAAGAGGCTGAACAACACGACTCAATCATCATACGAGACATACTGTTAATGAATGCTTTATTTATGCTAAGAATAACGTATTACAACACAAAACGAAATAGTGGAGACTTGTAGACTCTACTGCACCAATCTCGCGTTAAGAAAACCTGTTTTTTTTATTTATTAAAAAAAAACTGTTTTTACATGATATGTATCTCGTATCACTGGCACCAATGGGATGTATACAACAATGTCAGCCAAAGAGGATAACAAATAGAATTGTTTCTCATCAAAACGCAGGAGATGACTAAGAGAAAATGTCGACATATATACGTGTCCTTGTATTTGGATCATCTATTTAGGT
>CAHIKZ030000477.1:550000-672500 GCA_903632075.3 Acanthosepion pharaonis
TTGAGGTTTGCAGTATATTCATCCAATGTGATTCAATTATGTCAAGCACGAATGACAATATAGTCCCTGGATATTGACCCTGTGTTGCTTGTTCCAGTTCCATGCTACGCATGCAAGTTTTATTTACGTCAAATAAAGATATTTCGTATGGTTACAAATGTTACAATCTAGAATGAAATCTGTTGCTACATGATTGTTTCTTCTGTGTAGAGATTTGTAAGATCTTTCTTTAACACCACTGCCTGGTCTAGATTAACGATAATCTGTCGAGAAAGATCATCGGCATATTTGATAGTCCAATGGTATCTTAGTTAAATAATAAATTATTCAGGATCTCCACTCATGCATTAATTACCCGTGTTTCTTAGAGTTATAGGTATATTTTCAATCATATCACTTCATGCAAGGCAGTAGAATCACTATGATATAAGGGGTTCGTGCGTGTAAACGAGTAAGAATAAGAGCTTTCGAGAAAGCATTACTTAACAATATACGTTGAATTTAAATTTTCGAAGATCAAACTTGGCTAGAAAGTATAGAAGAGCGTGAAGTGGGAGAAAAGAAACTGTTGGCATAGAATTTACGGTGTCATTTGAATTGATGAGATCTTGCCGCAAACTTTTTCACTTGTTGCAACATCATAATTAATGTTTAACACACACACACACACACACACACACACACACACACACACACACACACACATATATATATATATATATATATATATATATATATTGCTTATATTTTGGAAGCATGTTTTCATTAAGACATGTCTCGAAGAGAATTTAGAAAATTTTTGGTTACTTATTTTCAAAAGGATCTTCTCATATTCAGGGTCAAGCTTCATAGTATCATTATTAAAGGAAGAGAGAAAATTACCATATGATGCGTATTCATTTATTCCGTGTACTTTCGTCATTAGCACAATATTATCATTATGTTGTTTTATTATTAGACAAAATTGTTGTGTTCAACTGTAATTTAATATTAAATATTTTATCTGTGAAGTGAATAAGGCTAACATTATGTACTGTACGATTTAGTTTTCAAGATGTAAGCATCAATTTGTATTGAACACTACTTTTAAAAAGAAATTGTTTAAATAATTGTTTAACATTTTTATGCCCATGTTTTTATGTTTTGAAACTATTAGTTAAAAAGTAAATATTTAAACTATCTACTGTAAAAATTTTAAAACATTTATTAATTATACTAAGAATGGTGTCCGTAAATATGAGAGGATCATATTGAAAATAAATATACAAAATTTGTCTAAATTGTTCAGTGTCTTAATATGTGTATGTGTGTTTGTGCGCGCGCCCGCGCGCGTGTGTGTGTGTGTGTGTGTGTGTGTGTGTGTGTGTGTGTGTGTGTGTGTGTGTGTGTGTGTGTGTGTTTGCACAATGATCGTAACATTAAACCTTCCCTGTCCGAAATGTCTCAATCTCGTACTGCGCGTAAATTTATAATGTCTAGGTAACTTATGGAAGTGTTCATCCGAACATTTACCATAAAATTATCTATAGAAATGGCAAAGGGCAGCTACACTACAGCGGTGGGAAAGTGACTGGAGCCGTGACGCCATGTCAGGGCCAATATTATTGCTGATTCTTCTTTGGACGTTATCAAGAATCTCTAATTATACAACACGGGTACCGGACCATATGTGGCAGAAATACTCAAAGCATAGACGAATAACTCCCCAAGACTGATAAATATGCAAACTTATAATTATGCAAGAGAGATTTAGGAGAGAAAATTGTCTAACACAACACACTGAACCAACTTTCTTAGTGCAGACCGAATAATGAATTCAATAAAATGTTTGACGTTTGTTACGACAAACAGCATCAGGGACAACTGATTACATTCGTCTGTTTCTTAATTATCTCCAAAAGGAAATATTATCTCCATTTCCTGTGTTACAGAATACATAGGTAAGATAAAATAAATCCTACAGTTTTGGCCATAATGTCGATGACTGAATTGTGATGTTTTGAACTCTGTGAATGTGAAATCGTATAGTGGTTAAATTTCGTTGATATAACAACAATGAATGCGCGAAAACGAGCAGTTCGGTAGCGGTAGTCTTGAAGGCAGGAGCGTTTGTGCATTTTCCTGCCACACCATCAAATGCTTTTGGCATTGTGGTTTCAAAAAAGAAAGAATCAACACGCCTATATGTGAAGTAGTTTGTCGACCCTTATTCAATGGTTCTCCTTATTTCATTTTTACCTGTCGCTCCTCATAAAAAAAAGGTACCTACAATTACTCATATCCGCTACATATAAAAAACAGAAACATAAAAAAAAACTGTCTATCGTTGATTCACTTTTTGATGTAGCATTGGATTGCCTACTGACTAATTACCGATAGCCCAAATATATAACCAGAGACGCTACGCAATACAACATATGCATCGGTTTTAAAATCGAAACGACTTTCTTTCGAATCGTGAATGTTTCACCATCTCACGTTTAGAACACATAATTCAGCTATTGTGGATTAATAGGACATGGTCAAATGTAACTGGCGGAAATAACCAGCAAACAGAATTGGGAAAGTTTCTAAAAAGCAATAAGAAAAGACAAAGGAACAATGAAAAAAACAATACTAAGGAAACAATATAAATGCTAGACAGATATAGGGAAAAAACAATCAATCAGTTAGGTGCCTTGCGTGATACACGCTTAGGCGATCATGTACCTTTCGACACATGACTGACGAGACAGCTTTTTTTCACACAGTAATTTGCTGTTTCTTTCTGCGATAGACAATTGGCCATCCAAGTCTATAGTACCCGTTCTGACCTGCTATTTACCCATAGCTGGTGGTGGGGAGAGAATTCATACTTTTCACAAAGTATTAGCATGTAAGTAATGAAGTAAGTGAATGTAATAAATTCGACTGGAATTCGAACTCGTCTCTCCAACCATAATAATAAATCAAAAACTCACAAACTAATAATGGCGCTAGCATACAAAAGAGATACTGACAAACGATCGCAGCATTCTGATTTCGAAAAAAAAATGAATCCGGATGAGACCGAAATGTGGCTTATTTTACTGGCCTGGAAGAAATCCAGTATGCATCTGTATTTGCTGTCTATAGATTTGAGGAGGAATATATCTTACAGTCGTTCCTATATAAGACTGGAACCAACGCTTTTGACGCTTCTTTCACTGGCACATATATTTAAATATAAATGGTTCTTCCATATTATTTTTAATGTATTCCTTTTTAAATATATATATATGATGCATTCCACTTGTGTTCATATAAAATAATTAAAAATTTGTCGGTACTAGATTCGTTATATATAGTAGAGTTACAGTTTAAGACGGGTAGCGTAACATATGTTTTTTAGATGCCAACCTGGTATTTAAAAGCGAAACGCATTCTCATTAAAAAGTTTTCAACGCATGTTACACGCATGTGAAGTCACACAAACACACAATATATATATATATATATATATATATATATATATATATATATATATATATATAATAATAATAATAATAATAATGATAATAATAATAATGATAATAATAATAATAATTTAATAATGTCAAAATCTTCCACACAGAGATTCAGGTCACAATATTATTTTATTCTTAGCACACACACACACACACACACACACACACACACACACACACACACACACATATATATATATATATGTTTGCATGAAGGTGCTAATTAAATGAAAGAATCACAATCAAGTTATTGCTCTAAATCTGCATTTATTTTCATATAAGGCTTTATTACTTTATAGTTAAGCTGTCAATAGACATTCATCTTATTACTGTAGTTTTTGTTCTATATCTCCGAAAGTTTACCTAAGTTTGCTAAGTAAGCAGTGCGGGTGTTAAATGAGAGAATAAATGCCATCTGTGAAATATGTTGAAATATCATTGTGAGTCTATCTTTTCATGATAACGCCTTTACCTTTATTACGGCATAGATTATTCTTTTCTGTTTCCCTTAGGAATACCTAAAATAAACTGTGGATATTCTTTATATCTCCGATTGCAACTATGATGCTGTCTTATGTGTTATTATTTGAACTAGAAATAAATCACGCTGCTGTGCAGTCGACCTTCGGCATTCCGCTTTTATCAATATGATAAACGTTCTTTATTTCATATTATATTTCTTGCACTTCATCTTCACTCACAGATCGTAATTCCCAACAAATAAACGTGGCATAATCAGTTTTCATACAGGAAGCATTTGGTATTCTTTCCCCGAAAAGTTAGCGTGACTGCCAGTTCAAATTTATAACATCCAAGCCCTTGGAAATGAAAGCGTAAGAGAAGAAGCCTGTGATAAGCTAGAGTGCAAAATGATATCCCCAAATATCAACACATTCAACATCGATGAATCAAACAATGTAATCGTGTCTTCGGTGGTCGAAGCATTTGAGATCATTGCACCGGTACCTTAAAGGAAATGTATATTTCCAGGGAACGACAATCCTGATATGAAATGAATGATAAAATGGAAGAGAAAAAACTAAAGATTTAACAGAGGAAATAGAAATAGTTATTTTTTGGGGAATTTTTTTCCAGAAGATTAGAAACAAAATAAATGAAACCAGACATCATATACAATGTATTGATATGTGGTGAGAAGAGATAAACACACGTATCATCATACAATCGTAATCAACAAAGAAGAAATATCCTGGTTTAACAAAACAAATTGTGTTACATGTAAGACTACACCACATTAAGCGAAAGACGCCCCCAGAAATAGTCCACACATAAATACACCTGAACATTACATTTTCTGCCTCTACAAATCTAAAACATATTAAAACATAACTTAACATTGTAGCTGAACCTTTGAAAACTTTCATACCCTTTACTCGAATTTTAAAAAGAGGTTTATTAATTTATTATATCAGTAATCAGAGACGCATCACCAGTAATTTATCGTGGAATAATACCCATGGAACTAGAAATGAATTCAGCAAGACATTCACATATATTCGGTATCAAACTGGATATACTATAGCGAAAGAGACTTATTGAGGCTCTAATCTTTTTTTGAAATCTACTAATAACGAACTAATTCGGGTTTTGTTCTGTTAAGGGGCGTAATGAAGATATATATGTCTCAAAAATTTCATGGAACTGCATGCCTCTCCAATAGAAATTTGTACATATATGTCGAGCATTATATGACCACGTCCGTAGAGTTTTCGTCTTCATCTCTGCCATTAGAAACTGCCTTCCAAACCCTGAATCAACTAAATGTGTAGGATTGACAGTGGAACTAAATAGGTCAACAATAAGTTACATATCACGTGAGAACCGCGACACCGACATAATTCAAACATCAACAAGAGAACGGACGCGAGGAAATTATAGCACCAATCTATTTAATCTCTTCTTAGACAATGTCCGGCACATATACAGGCCAAGATATGAAGAGATAAGCACGTGAAAATTGAATATTCCATAATACATGTCAAATGAATAATCTACTAATAGAAATCAGCGTTTCTGGATTATTTCCCCATGTCAATGAACTGATGATGATGGGGCTTAGCGGATGACATAGGTATTCATATTTATGATAATAATGATCTTGAACAATGTTGTCTACTTCCCATGTCGACCTCACACAATATATAACCATATCAATAATAACTTTCTCTTCTCATCATTTATATTGATTTATCAGTTTGTCAAACTTTTATAGGTTATAAAAGGTCAGAACATATCATTGGACTGCAAGATTTTATTTGGGATAATAATGATTTACTGATACTAGACGTACTAATCAGCTCATAGATATGGCGAGAAAAGGTGGATTCATACCTTTCCCAGGCGGAATCATTTAGCAATCCATATGTTCAACTACATCTTCCAGACGACAGGCCGGACGTTCTGATCATATCCAAAACTAGATTTAGCCATTCTATTCTAGTTCAAGACTGCACAATACCGGGTTAACGCCCTATCTCACAAAAGAAAATCTTTTAAATTAAGATGGTCCTTGGTTGGGTGCCTAACACATGAGAGAACATCTCTGTAGTAGAGAGACCCAAAAACTAGGTCATTTAATTCCCCTTCATGTGAATTCGTGTCTCACATGTTCATAGCTTGTCTTTCGTTTTCAAGGAATATCACCATCAGGAAGATGTTATTTGAATGTTTGACTCAATATTACAGAAGACTGATTACATCTAATGCTGTCCTGACCTCAGGTACCATTCAAATATGTGACGATTTCTTTCTTCGTCTCAAATAGTGCCTAGTCCACTGAAAAAGAACCTACAAAGTAGTGAAATAATATTATCATTTCTTCATTGTTTACGAGCTGATCCAGATATTGGATAAACTTATCCGTGTTCTAGATACACCTAGGCATCAGACAGAATTTAGAGACTTTTTCTCGCTTACTTCTCTGTTCAGTGTTCGGTTGAATTAATATCTTTCTTGGATATCTCATATCTTCCATCAATCTATACCGATGTTGACGTCAAACCAAATGCATCCTTAGATGTACCATTTTATAAAACAATATATCAATACAACAAAACCGACTGGGATATCTTCAGCGTTTACATTGCAGAAGCACCTCTCTTAGCTTTGTACAAAAATGAACATTCCAGAAGAGCTTCTCTCATTTCTGAACGGGTTATGTTCAGCATGTAATTTCTAAGCCACACGAAAAAAGCAAAAAAAAAAGCCTTGGTTGATGACTGAATGTGCTACGCTTTGGTGCACAGTAAACCCTACTAAAGTCTTTAAAAAAGTAAACGGTATAGCAGAAGTCTAGCTTCGTTCAGGTTTTCTGATAATGACTAAAAGGGATTTCTGAAAAAGACAAAATCATCTATACGCACGATGTCCAAGACACAGTACAAAACAACATTTTGTTCGTGCCAGTTCTGGAAAATTACACAGATTTCAAGAGAGGCAAAACTACAATACCCTCCATTTATATGGACCTGAGGTTAACTCGTACTTGGCAAATAAGGCTATAATCTTTGCAATTACCTTTGCCCCTACTTCCACTTTAGAAAGAAAGGGGTCATTCATTACCTGACTTCCCCTATCACATTGAGAAGAAGCTTTGTAATATCTCTCGGGAGGTTACCAGACTTAAAAACCCTCTTGAATCTACGATGATACGGGTCCGTATAACATCCATGTATTTGGGCTGAAGTGCATTGACCCAGAGCTATCAATATTGTTAGCAAATCTGTTTTACTGCTGCCAGGAGAAGAAATGTTTCCCAAGCCAGGGAACTTATTTAGAGTGCGCTCTGTGAGGAAGCATGCAGTTGATCACTTTTGGTCTAAATCTAACACAAAAACTTTAGTGGAATTCATAACAACGATGCTGGAAGAATGGTCGGTTCCTTTTATCACAAAGGTGCTGTGAACATGCATTATCTTTACAAGAGTCACATCAGATCAAGTATGGAGTATTTCTGCCATGTTTGGCTGGTGTTGCCCAATCTGTCCAGCCTTGAGAGATTTCAAAAGCATTTAAACTGGTTGGTGATTAATTAGTTACGATCCTGAAATCTCTTTCCCGCAGACGTTGCTAGCCCCTCACTATACTGTCTATGTTAATATGGAAAATGTTATAACGAGTTACATTCTTTAGTCCACCATGTCTATGCTTCAGAATTAGGATACTCCATGATGTTCACAATGTCACATCATCCCCAGCCTCATCGTATTTCTTTGCTAAGCAACAATGGAAAGACGGAAAGTGCTAAAACGTCTATACGCGTTGGGATAGTGAAAGATATCTTCCAAAAGTTAAGGATAGTTTTAAGAAAAAAATAATATTGTTAGTGAAAAAGAAAATACCATTAAATCGTTATGTAATATCAGTCCTCCTATATGGCATTGAATGAAACCGAGCTACCGCAAGTCACATGAACGGGTGTTCTCTCGGGGAGGCACCGTGATTTGAAAGACTTTGGGATTCAAAATGGCACCTGACCTCAAGTGGAACTCGTACATAAAATCCATTGCTAAGAATGCAGGTAAAATGTTTGGCTCCCTCTTCCGCTTCAGTAAGTATTTGACTTCTGATATCCTCTACTTTTACAAGAGACTGATCAGTCCAAAGATGGAGCACTTCATATCTTGATGGGATCTGCCCTGACTTCCTTCTCGGAGACATTCTGGGTGAGGAATTATTCTGCACTGTCCAGTCTCTCTCTCTCTCTCTCTCTCTCTCTCTCTCACACACACACACACACACACACACAGCCAGGATGTGGCAAGCCTGTCACTACTATCGCTACTTCCACGGAAAGGGCTCAGACGGACTACATTCCCTGTTCCTGCTAGTCCAAAACTTCAATGCAAGGGCACGATATACCACTTATTTAGTAGTAAACCACACATATTCCCACCATAATCCATCAGTTTGAATTAAGTTCCCCATAAACAGCTTCTTCCTGCGAACCACTGCTTTGTGGAACTGATTCCCAATAAGATTTCCTCCCCGCTTACTACAATTTTAACCTGTTCATTATTAGCGTGATCTTGGCCTCCTATCCGCACAAATTGCCTTCTAACCAAAATTTCTACCTCGAATGGACCCTGGTAAAGGGTGAAGCTCATTGTATAAAAAATGCAGCGCGATTTACTCACAGATGAAGAAGAGACATGAAGCAAGAAAAATGTGCTTTTAAAGAAAGATGATTAGAATATCATGAACTGAACCTCTGAATAATGCCGAAGTTCTAGCGACAATGGCAACAAAAATGACACTTGTTATTAACATCGGGAAGAAACAATTGAATTTTCTACAAGATGTCATGCGGAAAAAGGGCTTCGAACAATTGACACTCACTGTACAGATTGAAGGCAAGCGAGACTTTGGAGACAATGCATAACCCCCTTAGCGAACTTGAGTAAATGGATGAGCAGACAAGTTTTAGAAGAGGTAATAAAAATACAACATTTATTAAGATCTACAAAAGAGGGAAATTCTAGAGAGTCATGATCTCCAACGGTTTTTCCATTCTCTCTTACATCATTTCGTTAATTCTTACTCATCCCTATTTTTATCATTCTTCCTCTTTCTCTTTCTACAAACTTTTCCCCATACTTTTCTTTTTAAACTGTCTGATTCTATACGCTATTCTGTTTCATTCCCTCTGTTGCAGAATATTCTTTCTAAGGTTTCTGATTCTAACTATAATTTTTTATCCGTATCTCTACGTTTAAAATTATTTACCTTTATCTAGTTGTATATATTTGCCATCTAAATCGAGTATTTCTTATTGCATTCTTTCTCCTTCCATTAAGCGATCAGTTTCTGACTATTTCTCTTTTTAAAAGATTCATATATATTCCTACGTATATATCTTTAACTTCCTCTCTTCTCTGAGGAAAGAGAAAGAAATTTGTCAAATCAGATAGACGAGTATTCATTTGTATTTGATTCATTGTCCATCTTCATGGCCTCGTTATAATTTAGATCTGCATTAAATGTTTCTGTTACGTAGTTTCAATAGTGACTTCGGCCAGAAATTCGCGCCTCATTCACGTTTCTATGACATCAAGTAATGGCTTTGCGGCAAAATATGTATTGGTCATGAGCTTGGAGCTTGCAGATCGCATAATTCATTTGAGTAGGCGGAGGCAAAAATAGCATTGAAAGGACATAGAGCAAGTTTCTGTATGTGGATATTCGTGAGAAATACTGGGCAAAGCTTCATGATGTTATGGGTGGATTCGATCGCAACTAGTGCGTGTTTTCAATGTATTTATTTTTCTCATAGCGTGTGTGTGTGTGTGATATGTACACTAGATTTTTTTTTCTTTTTATCTGCATTGTCATTTAATGTCTTTTTTTAATCATTTGACATTGAACGAAAGAGTCGGGTATTATATTTTAATATATTTTCCTCTTATTTATAGATAGGGTCTATCTGTTGAAGGTATAACAAGCTGATAATTTCAAAATTAATATATATATATATATATATATATATATATATATATATATATATATGAGGAGTGTATTAACAGAAGACGAAAATTGTGACATCGAAATCCAAACAGGCGTTGGACTAGCAAATAGGTCTTCCATAGATGCGCAAATTTCTAAGAAACAGAAGGAAATTCGTTAGAATATAGGAAAAGAGTGGTGGATTGATGAGAGATATTCATACTCATATATGAAAATGAATGCTGGACAATCAACCCACTGGACAATCTACTCATAGCAGAAACAAGAGAAGTGTGGTTCTACAGGAGGATTCTTGGAATTCAATGGAGATATCTTGTAAGCAACGATGAGGTTTTGAAGAAAATTGAGATAAAATTGAATCAGCAAGGGACAGCTAATATCCATGGACACATAATGAGGGAGTCCTGGTAAAACCAAACTGGCAAGCTTTTGTGCGTGAATGGCAGAATCGAGGATTCAGCAAAATTAAATCAAATTTACTTTCGTTCATATGGCATTCACTGATGATACGTTAATAAAAGTGATGCGCATATATATATATATATATATATATATATATATATATATATATATATATATATATATATATATATATATATATGGCGGGGTGCAGGGCGCGTGTGTGTGTTTTACCTACTATACTCTAGAAAGAATATGTATTTTATCATGAAATATATAAAACTTTTTCTCTATTTCTCTTTGTCAGAAATGGGTAAATAAACAAATCTATCCTTGTCTGTGTATAAGTTCCCTTACAAAACCTCTAAAACACATCTTTATCTTTCAAAATATTTAGAAAACAAGTTTTTGTTATGTGTGTTTACGAACAGCATACCAATCAGCGCATATCTGAACTGCTATATACGGTTACATATATTTTAGGAAATTATGTTAAAAATAACCCATATCGTGCGCGTGGACGCGTGCGCATGCCTGTGCATTTGTACCGAAGCTGTAAGATTAGAAATGTAGGGAGGGTGGTGTGAAACAGGATAAATTGCGTCAAAGTCTGCCTGAAGCGAAATTAAAAGCACGATTTCCTTACATGTCATTGATCGAGATTTCGATCTTGACTCCAAACTTCAACGCCAAGTCAATTAGCTTTTTGATTTTTCTTTTTTCCTTGTTCATATTTCTCTACTTTTAATAAGGTCACACATCATATTTCAAATACATATGTTGACGTCTAAGTAATTTGGGTTAATAGATTAATTATGAATACACTAGTTTATTTATTTCTCTCTTTTTCTATCTGTCTCACTCTTTACATTTATATAACTACAGATGTCCTAAATGTTGCGTTCATATATTAAACAGACTTTCGCCCGATATTGAACACTTTTACACAAAAAATAGCATATAGTATTAATATATTTTTATTATATGTATAGCCTACATTATAAATATATTTTATAATATATAAATATACATAAGTATATTGTATAATATATATATATATATATGTGTTTGTGCGTGTGTGTGTGTGTGTGCGTATATATATATATATATATATTTATATATATATATATTTAATTATTATGAGTTTATCATATAGACAAACCATTTTACTCACTGCAAAGATGCAACTTCGTTTCAGTGCATTTCAACTGCACTTCGAGGTATGAGAATCGTTTTTTGACCCGTTGAAGTGCTGTTGAAATGCACTGAAACCAAGTTGCATCTTTTTTAGTGAGTAAAATGGTTTTGTCTATATGATAAAATTATAATGAATAAATAATTTTCGATCTACTATCGGTATGGAGCCCTTTTTTGGATTAATGCTGTGAACGTTGAAATTTATATATTACTTTCGTTCTCATCACATCGGATATATATATATATATATATATATATATATATATATATATATATATATATATATAATATATAAAGATTATTTTTTTTTACCAATGCGTTTCGTCCATTGAGGGAATATAATGGTAAATTTAGAGATATTATTTTGGAATATTGAAGAGCTTAGTGAATCTGATACTCACAAGACGAACTTACGGAAAAAGAGATAATGGAATGCAGTCTGAGACGTACCTGGCTAGCTTAAGCAAGTGTTTGACGGAACAGAATTTGTGGGAAGTAGCAAAAGGACAAAACACATTGAAAGCTATAAAGGATGGGGAAAATGAGAGCTATGGTCGCCTCTGTACCGAAAGGACACGGCACATAAAAAAGAAGATTTACGAACAGAAGTAGACGGAAATGTTAACAAATTTTAAACTTAAGGTCGCTCGAAAATATTCTTAAAGCCATCTGTGTAAGGATAATTAAATTATGAAAGACACAAATTGATGTGATTTATTTCCTATTAAATGTAATGCTGGTTCTGTAGAATTTTTATTTATTTGTTTACATATTTTTAATTTAATTATTATTTATAATTTTATTTTAATAAGGAAGTTGATTTTGATTGGCTGAGCTAGCGATGGAAAGATAGAAGAAGTGTTTCAGCGTGTTGCTCTTACCCGTCAAGGGGTGTAGACGTGTTCTACTTCTTGAGCTAAACGGCTCCCCAGTGAGGTGGGATGCGGCCCCACTTGATAGTCAGATAATGTACATGTCGAAATGGGTAATAAAAATAGTTAAGTTAAAATTTTGTGTTTGAAATCATTCATTGCTGAACTCGAACAATTAGCGATTTCGGCCGAGAGAAGACGAGATAAGGACACACTTAAGAGGGGGCTATTCAACACAAATATATTTAATTTATATCTGAAATTTTACACATGCACTCGGACACGTATATATATATATATATATATATATATATATATATATATATATATATATATACATGAATTATTCATACAAAACTAATGCAAAGGTTAATGATTTAAATGATTGACATCCATCTTGCAAACGATTCAAATATATTTTCGATGTCCTCTAATTACTAAGAGAAAACCAAGAACAACATTTATTATATATTTCTGACGTTGTTGTAGGAACAGACGAAAGCTTTCCTAAAAATAACGTCAATACGGCAGAAATTTATTAAACAAGGATCAACTAATGCATAACGGATTTAGAGGTTTTGTGTACTATTTGAATCGTTTGCAAGATGGATGTCTCGCCATTTAAATCATTAACCTTTGCATTAGTTTTGTATGAATAATTCATGTATTTGTAAATTGATTGCACGTTTATTGTAATATATATATATATATATATATATATATATATATATTTTTTATTTCAAAAAAATTATAATATAAATATGTTATAAAATCACTACGAAAATAGCCATTTTGATTCAACACTCTCAGTGTCTTATCAATTGATAATGTTGAATGTAAAATAAATGGTTTCCATTTATTTCCATTTATTTTACATTCAACATCATCACTTGATAAGACACTGAGAGTGTTGAATCAAAATGGCTATTTTTGTAGTGATTTTATAACATATTTATGTTATAAATTTTTTTAAATAAAGAATTATATCTGCTCTACTTTGTATTGAGCACTCTTTTAAGAATAGTATTTGTTGGTTATTGGAATCTATTCCGTATATACCAATCATATACTTGGGTATATATATATATATATATATATATATATATATATATATATAGTCGACTGAGAAGACCCACTTATAGATAACATGTTCACATCACAGATTTTGTGACGAAGTTTCCGTTGTAGGTATGAAAGTCGGACACACATTACAGTGTTGATTATTATGTCCACTGAATCTCTAAACTATTATTTTGGTTGAAAAAAACAACGAACAAATTCTCTCTGTTTAATGATATTTTATTATATTTTTAAAAATTGTCGGATAACATATCTAGAAGTTGTGCATAAACTGTCGGAAAATCCTATTTTCTTATTTGTTTGCAAGTAATTTCGACTTTTACAGTCATTATCAAAAACCGATGTGGTGTCTGTGTGGTAGTAAAATTTCCTTTGACTACATCTTGATATTCTTTGGAAACCTGGAATGTTGAAATGATCTCGCGTGTTGTCATGTGTGATGATTATTGGGAACGAGGCCGCCACCCAAAAAAGAAAATTCCGATTTATTGATTTATTTTATAGTATTCATTTATTTTAATACTAATAGTATATGTGCGCAGATTACTTATATCGTATGCTGTCTAAGATACGATCTTCCTTGGTGAAAGATATTTCATTTAATATGTATTGTTTATTTTGTATAATAATATCACCTAAGTTTTTAAGTAGTTCCTTGTATTGTGTGCTGTAGAGTATTTTTTGTTCTATTCAATAATATTTGTCTTATTTTGATAGACATATTCCGGTTGCTCATGACGTAGTAGTCGATTTGTGCACGGATTGCAGCTAGCATCGACAGATGATAGTCAACAGAATCATTGGAGACAACAATCTGTTTCGTACACAGACGTAAGATTTAGCATGACAGAGACTGCCGGGTTCCAGTCTTGATATCAATATACATACTGTGTTTTTGTTCGTACACGTTCTGATACTGAATTATTTATCATTCGTATATATAATATTTATCTTACATATATACCAACAATTTTTGCAGTAGAATTTAAATACATGTATCTCTATTAATATGAGAGAATAGGCATCCTGCAATGCACCAAACTCAACAATTCTCAACCTTTCTGAAGTCTAATTTTCAGCAGATTGATCATGTCAGACAATAATGCCATTTTCATTTGTTCGGCGTATTCAGAAATTTCTTACATTGATTTTATTTGGGGCTTCGTTGTAATATATTACATAATCAAGATTTTCAATTACTTGCCCCTACGTCCAACCATTTTGAATTCAGTATTTTCATTCTCGACTATGAGTTCCTGAGGTTAAAGAACCTTGTCTGCTCTGCTATTTCATGCGCAGATAGTCCAAGCGATGATATGGAATAATGCGTATTAGACTCTACAATATTG
The DNA here is from genome assembly GCA_903632075.3 of Acanthosepion pharaonis. NCBI lineage: Eukaryota > Metazoa > Mollusca > Cephalopoda > Sepiida > Sepiidae > Acanthosepion > Acanthosepion pharaonis. The sequence goes on from CAHIKZ030000477.1 coordinate 564,866, forward strand.
GGTGGACTTTTAAATCTATATCCTGTTTTATTTTTAATTTTTTAAAGACACACGGATGTAGTTTTGCATTTAACATCTTTTTCAATATTTCCAATTATTTTTAAATGACATGTTTTCAATTATTGAGAATCTTACATAAAGCGGCTGTAAAATAACAAATCTTCTAATAATTTTTAAAAGTGAAAATATATATTGCTTGGGGTTTTAACTATAAACCAGGAATTTTCTAGTAGCTCAGAAGAAACTGTATGGAATGTTTTCTCTTTTAATAACAAAAATCCACTTTCAAAATGATTGGATACACATAAAAGGAAAGAGCTCTTATAGTATTCCCGTTCTTTTAAGGATTTCTGCAACAGGCACAAAGGCGACTGCTTATGGAAATCATGCACTAGATATACACAGATTAGTGGCAACCAATACCTGGCTAGCAAAGCAGATAATATGCTTCTAAATGACGTTTTCGCATAACATTTCAATGGAGTTATACTGGGATTCAGATGTAAGATTATGTTGAGGACTCGATTTCGAAATTTTGGGCTCATATTTTAGGTAATTTATTATATCTTCAGTAATTAAAGAACAGGTATCCATTTCTGCCAAATATTCGTAATATTACAGAAATTACTACATTGGAAGTCGAATAATATTTTTAATAATCGATATTAGTAAACGAAAAAGTGTTCTTTAAACAATATTATGTTGTCCTAATCACCGGAGAGCAGAAAGTATTGTTTTCATATCGGAATTTATCCATTCGAAAGCAAATACGGTAGAATGTAATTCAGTAGCTGTGAAAAGAACAATCAGAATATTCTCGTTACTAGTTATAAAAAAGAGTGTATTTTTAGTATGCATAGAGCACAATTAATATCATAATTCTCGATTGAATAAATAATTTTTCTTTAAATAACGCCATCTGCTGTAAGGCACAGAATATTATGAGGATCGGGTTGCGATCAAGTGTATTTTAAAAAATGATTTCAATCCAAGGAAGGCAACAAACTACTAATATGCAAGGAGTTACTGATTGTTAGAGTAATGAGAAAAATAACCTATTAAGGTTTGAAAATAATACAAGAAGTATAATTAAAAAGACAGATCACGACGTTTGATATTGCATTTAAATTTATAAAAAATCAATGATGACGGGGCAAGAAGCCGGAAAAGAGTTCCGCAAGAAACTTTCAGTGTAAAATGATGTGAATCTGGCGCTAATCTAGTACTGCACTTAAAGTCATGAAGACTAGGTAATACAGAAAAAAAAGGTAATAAGAACAATTACCGTGAATGTATTTATAGTAAAATAAGAGGGTAGCAACGTTACGGCGGTAGGAAAAGAATGGAACCGAAATGCCAGATCAAGACAACTAACATTGCAGATTCTTCTTTGCATTTTATGAAAAATCTATATAGCAGAAGCTCCAGTTAAGAGGTTGCTGCAATATTCAAACTATTGTCGAATCGTAGCGTTATATATATATATATATATATATATATATATATATATATATATATATATATATATATATATATATATATATCCTAGTAGTAGAGCCCGGCGTTGCCGGGGATATAACAGTAAGAGATAGATCAAGTATCCACCATCATAAAGACTGAAAAATAAAATTGACAAAGATTATTGTTTAAGTTTGACGCGCATGTCTTAATTATTATTTTTTTTTTTTTACGAATTGGTCAAACCCAAACTCAAACAAAAACATTGTTTTCAATAGTTATGAGTCTCGACCGATTGAATAGAATACTTTTATAAACAATTGTCTTGTAAATGGAATTTTTAAAGCATTCTGAATGTAAAAATAAAGAAAAAAGTGTGCAAGACAATAAGAAACACTACATGCCAAAAAAAAGTGAAGTTTTTTTGAAATCGGTTGAAAAATGTAGGTAGCCTTTCTGTAATCTTTTAATTTAACAATTTATGATTTTTACTTATTGAATACAGTAAAAAAAAATTGCATATTTTGCTTGTGGTGATTCATAATTAGAATTCTGATTTGAATATATTTTCCACTCGTTGTTTCTAATACAAAATATATTAACTTTATTTGGGTTTATTAATTATGATCTAACAAATCTTATTCATTTAGTAGCCTTTCCGTAATAATAATCTTTTACAATTTATGATTTTTACTTATTGAATACAGTAAAAAAATTGGACACCATGTGTATTTAAAGTAGTTTCCGTTCCGGTTATTACTTTTTTAGTTAGGACTTGTGTATGTTTAGATTTCATTATCTTTCCCTAAATATAAAGAATTTATCCGATGTTTGTATTCGTACAATCAGTAGAGATCGTTAGATTATTGTTTAAGGTTGACGGACACGCATGTCTTAATTATTTTTTTTTTTTTTTTTTTTTTTTTTTTACGAATTGGTCAAACCCAAACTCAAACAAAAACATTGTTTTCAATCGTTATGAGTCTATAGAATAGAATTTTATTATAAACAATTGTCTTGTAAATGAATTTTTTAAAATATTCTCAATGTAAAAATAAAGAAAAAAGTGTGCAAGACAATAAGAAACACTACCTGCCAAAAAAAAGTGGATGTTTGTTTTATCGGCTGAAAAATGTAAGAAATCCGATCCTATATATAAAGAAACACACACACACACACACACAAACATCCTGGGTTTTTTTAACCCGATGTGAGTTGTCCCCCTTTCATTCTCACGATATGTCTTAATCGTGTTTTCAAATTGATTTTTTTTTTTAAAACAATTGTGTTTTTCCCATTTTCGGCGCCGTTAGAACCACCACAAGGTAATTTTATGGAGTCCTGTGATGTTTTGTTGAAATCGACTAAAAAATGTAGGAAATCCGATCCAATATATAAACGTTACACACACACACACACACACACACACACACACACACACACACACACACACACACAAAACCTGCGTTTTATAATAAGTAAGATATATATATATATATATGTGTGTGTGTGTGTGTGTGTGTGTGTGTGTGTGTGTGTGTGTGTGTGTGTGATAAATATACTTGCTAGGAAAATTGTCTCACACAGACTTAGCAATTGATTCAATATAATATTTCCTCCTCATGTCAGTGGAAAACTTTAGTCCTAGAAGGCGCAATGACATACTTTCCCTGAGGTTAGCATCTGTCATACGGAAGGAAGGAGAAAATGATTCTCTAACATGTTTAGAATAAAGCAGTTTGGTTTTTTGTTCGTGATTGTGTATCAAATTTCCAGACTCAAACTTTCGACTTGCTGCCCAGGATTCAGATACCAGGTAGAATCCAGAACAACTGGTGAAGAATCATTTGCATTGAAAGTTCAGATCAACATTCGCTGCAGCAGATGTCTCTTTGGCACATCCGGATGGATGTTCGAGAAATCCACTATCATTAATGAAATGTATACTCGAAAATATTATAATGTATCAAACAGAATGCAACATTTTTTTGCAATTAAATGCATTTGCTATATCAACTCATTTTTTGTTGTTTTCATTCACGTGCTGAATGGTCGAACTTGTGGATGACATTTGACTGTGTCACTGAACACGAATCCAATAACGCTGATTGGTCATTCAGCATTGATTTTCGCATAATAAAAAGGGCTGGAGCAATAAGAATTATGTAAACAGTTTTACGGGTGGTGTCGCTTGTGCGAATTCGAAAACAGGGTCTACAGAAGGGACATTCTCTGCTCTACAAGCAGCGGCTGAGGAACAGAAACACATTTAACTATAATTCTTCATTTCCTTAAAAAATACACGCTGCTTATATGTTCTGTCTCTTCTGTATTTTCAGAATTTGTCGGTAGAATCATATCCTTGTCGCTTAAAATATCTTTTACATCTGTAAATCGATTGTCCAGAATGTGCTGAGCTGATCAGAAACCATTTGAAGATTCGATAATACATTGCCGTCTAGTGCTGTATTCTCTTCTTTTTTTCTAATTAATTTTCCTATCTCTTTATAAAATTTTCGTTCTGACATCTATTAAAAATTATGCAGCTCAGAATATGAGGAAATGTGGAAAACTTTAAGACTGGTTATGATGCAGATACGATTTCCTGTCTCTCTTAATTCAAAAATAACATTAGAGACGAACTTTACATTACACACGTACATACAATATATTTATATTCTTATTTTTTAGGGAACCTTTGAACATAGTGTTCGTATCAAACAATTACAAGTGTTTTAACTTCTGGACATCTTTAAAACTATATAGATCTGCTATATCCTGAGAATTTCGTACCGAACTTTAAATCCTGTCTAATTGTTTAAAATGTCAGTCTGCTGCCCAGGTTAGGTTGGGTATATTTTTACCCTGTTCAATCTCTATAGTGTTACATCATTTGTAATTTAATTACAATATATGCCTTTGATTTTTAAAACAAAGAATGGAATAGCAACCATCAAGTAAATATATTTGTATAAATAACATTTCAATACACGTAATCATTCTCTTCTGAAAACTTTTTTCTTGGATTTTGATGTGATATAAAAAATAATCCAAAAGAAAAAATAGATGTTTAAACTCTAAGTTCCTTGATGTTTATCAAATTAGGTACAGACTTGAATAAGGCCATAGTGCATATCGCCTGCGAATTTGTAACGAAAAGTCTTCAGTTAGGTTTTCTTAAATAATATTAATTTCTCCGCTTCGAGATTCAGAGGACTCATCCAAATTTATTTGCTCCAGATTAAATCCATTAATTGAAGATATTTCTTTTACTTAAAAATTATTTCTGAGATCTTAGACAAGATAGTTCGATTGTTGACTGAATGTATACTATGACACTGCAATTATTTACTTAATTATTCTCAAAGTTTTTTTCTTTTTTTTTGGTTTTATATTTTGCTATATTTTTTCCAATTTTTCGAATTCCCGTGATGTAAAAGAAATGCTAAATACAGAGACGTCACATCTCATTCTTTGGTCTTGCCGACTTGACTAACTATTAACTTGCATCGAACGCGATCTACAGAGCAGCCCCTGAACTCTCGTTTCCACATATTACCTGGAATCAATTGGTAACAGAACCCAATGCCCTACTAATTCTCTTCATTAGACACTATCAAGAATTCATAATTATACGTGTAATTGTAGGTTAGAAACATGCGACAGGACGTCAAGTATATATATATATATATATATATATATATATATATATATATATATATATATATATATATGTTGTATCAAAATATTTTTTTTTACAAATTTTAGGACGGATTCCTCGCACCAAATCAACGACAAATTCCTTATATACATATCTCCGAATTGCCTTCGTTTTTGCTTTATAAAGTTTTAAGAAAGTTTACGGTAGATGCCTTGCTATGTAGATTAGATTACATCTGACATTCGTGTACATATTTTAATAGTTTGTCTTCAACGTTTAAAGTGTATAGTAGTCAATTAACTGAGAAGTGTTCTGTTTAAATATGAGATGATATTCAGATCGTGATCAGGCAAATGTGATTTTTAAATACAGTCACGTAAATATAACGGAGGCGAGGCTGCTCTAGTGTATGAGATTGCGTTTCCAGACCGCAGGAAGCCGAATCATCCAATGATTGCTACTATTTATCGTCGGGTTGCTGAGACTGGATCCGTCGTACCACAATCTCAGGACAAAGACCAAGATCCGCTTGTACGCCTGACCAAGAAAACACATTCTACTGATAAACATTAAATTTAATAACTCACAAATTAAGGATTTGCGGACATATGTTTATATGGACTATTGTCCTTGTTTTGGTGTGAGGAACTCACCCCCAATGTTTGTAAAATTATTTTGATAAACGCTGAGTGATGCAGAGGGGACAGACGTTTTTGATGTGACCATTACCCAGACCTAGGGGTATGGGCATATGCCCGACAGGTACCTTTCGGTATGTGTTGTCTACACATGTTTTTTTGTTTTTTTTAGTTGAAGCCATAGCGCTGTTGACAACAGAGTACCGCGTGTTCGCCTACAACATTTTCATGAATAATATCGAGTCGGTCACAGCAGTTCAGTGTGTGTTTCTTCGCCGATTCAACATTCACTGAAATCAGACTGTTCCCATGATTTATCAATGTGATTATGTCTTGTGGGGAAACCACAAGGCACGTGTGTATGAGAATAAACCCCGTACATTAGACGATTTAAAGGAAGCTATTTGCGTGGAAGTCACCCAGACAGAGCAATGCTAGAAATAATGGAGGCCAGCTCCCAAGAAACCCTTCAGAAATATAACAATGGAAACGGACAAAACATAAGGGATGTTATTTTCTACACAGGAATTTGTCAAATGGTAATTCAGTATGAAAACATTCATGTCAATAAAAAATATGCTAAAATTAATGAGGTGAATTTTTCAAAAGCGTCCGTCTTCGCAGTCACACACACACACACACACACACACACACACACACACACACATATATATATATATATATATATATATATATATATGAATACTGGAGAGATATATAGGTTAAATCCAGGTGTAATAATTATACCTATAATTATTAATATCAATGACAGAATAATTCTAAATAAAATTAATGAAATTTTCTGCATATATATTTTCCATTTTATTCTAACATAAAAAAACGAATCCCCAGGCTTTTGACAAACTGATTTATTTTTTACGACATATCAATCATTTGGTGTTTTTTTAAATCCAGGAAATATTAGATATTGAGAATTTTGGCGGAAATTATAATAAAACTCCTACATATAAATCCATAGCTTGGGTGAGATGTCTGTCCATACCTATTCCAGGGATATTTGCACGTAAGTAAATATTCCAAACCCAACTCGACTCTCTGGTTTCTAATTCAAAGCCATTACACTATCTACACCTCCACGCTTACAATACCTGGTATTCCCAAAATATCATCCGCCCAGGTACTAATCCGGCTCTACCATTGCTTAAGTTCGGTGACCATATTAGAAATTTCGATATGATATGCCCGAAAGCACCTCTACTAAAGAACAAGATTTCCGTCATGTAATATTTCCAAAGTGTAAAACTTTAAAGATTTAGGGAAGTTTTCTTTTGTGATTATAGGACTTGAATACCGAAAATGTTAGAATTTTCAATTTTACCCTCAAGATGTTCAAAGATTATCAAAGATGCCAACATATTAAACTCCGGTTCAAAATCCGTTTTAATTACATAGAAGATAAATTCATTTTCATTATACAATTGTAAAACAAGCCATGTAAATACAGCAAACGATAGTCTTTGATATTTACTACCCAGCAGAATACTTTTAGACTGAACATGCTGATAATAATTATGATGATGATGATATTGGTCATCGAGTTATTAACGGCGAAACAGAAAAACACATGTAAAATCCCATTTATTTTATTGTCTGGTTTTATTTTCAGTTGATTACGTTTGTGCGTAAAATTACAAAAATTCGAATATCCCCCACAAAAGAGGGAGAAAAATTATCTTAGTGTGAGCACAAAGAAACTAATTCAAAATGGCGACATAGGTGTGTTCCGTTATCATACATTTCTCTCATTTCCTTAAAAACCTGAAATCAATAACTAAATACAAGCAACAAAAAAACGCCTTCCCTTAATCGCCTTTCCCATTTTGGAAACACAAAAGCAATTGTTAACTTTACATATTGTTTTCACTCTTTATCTGCATGTAGTTTGTTTTTTTTCTTGTTCTGCAATTGACTAGCCATTAACTTGCATCGAACGCTTTCTTGTTTCCGCCATATCTACAGATCAGCCCCCACACTATGGCTCCTAGATATCACTTGGATTCACTTGGTAACAAAATCCAATGTCCCACCATTTCTGTTCACTCAGACATTGTCAAGAATACCGACTTATACTAGTGATTGTGGCGTTGAAGCAGACGATAACGAGCGACAAACGACACAAGACAGAAGCAAAGAAGAAAGTAAAAAAAAAATAACCAAATGTTTAAAAGGAAAAGACAAGATATATCTAAATATTTATACTGAGTTATCGTAACCTTTTAATTTCGAATTCTTCGCTATTTCCATATCTCTGTCAATGATCTTCACCGTCGAGAACTGTTTATTTTATTTTCTTTCATACTTGCATTCGGGCTTTGTTTTATACTTTTCTTAATTTTCCCTCTTTTCATTATTTTTACATGTGTGAACCTTTTTGGTGTTTATAGCTCCACCAATCATTTTCATAATTTTTACAATATTGTTTGTTAATTTATTTTTTTTATTCTCTTCATTGATTTTCTTACCGCTACCTCTTCCATGTTTTTCCTTCATTTCAAGTAGTCTCTTTCATTTCTCTAGCTATGTTTGATGATTGTCATTTCGTACTCCATTAATACCTAATCCTCAAAGTCAAATGAAATGTTAGTGTCCTTACTTTCTATAAGCCGTATCCATGTTCTGCCGTCCATTCACAAAGTTCATTAGATAGGTTATTCACTTTTACTTCCTTCGTTCAGAATGTCCAGTGAATGTTAAATTCTTCAGTTATTCATTCCTCATTATTCGTCCAAGAAATGTCCTTCGTTTCTTTCTGAATCTAATCATAAAAGTCAATTTTGGTACTTTTGGTACAATTTTACTTAAATATAACACTACTTGCCTGTTATGCCTATAGTATCCTCGGCATTTTTCTGTAGAATCCCATACATGCTGTAAGGATTTTTCCTACATTAACTGGCATATAGGAGGATTTATATCATGCATTCTACAAAACAGTACCTATTTCTGAAAAACTTTTAGTTTTTGAATGGCATGTTTTCCATATTCCACTTCATTTCGGTTTTGGGTAAAAGATTTCCACGTCTGTTTTAAGACATTCCTGATAGTTAAATTCCTGTAACAGCCTAAATTTAAACTTCTCTATACTTTTGCTTTCTATATCGTATGAGTTGTTCCCGCTCATTAAGCTGATTGTCCAATCTATCACACATTCATTTACACCTGGATTATTAGGCAGCTCTATAAAGATAGTTTTACAAATATATTCCAGTACATTACGACTGTTGGATAGTTCATAAATTATCGCCGAAATCATGACGATAGAATATTTTCTTACAATTGCATTCTATATTCTCTTTTTGTTCTTGTTCAGTTTGACCAGTGCAGACATTTTCTCAGGCATTAAAACTTCAGTTACTACATATTTTAGTATTTTGTTGAATTCAGGTCTTTCGTCATGCGTTTTAAAGTTTTTTCGTTGCAGAGTCTATCGTATTTGAATTTTGTTTTTTGATTTGATTTCTCATGTGCCGTTCCGAGTTTGCATTGTTTTCGTTGCTTCACTCGACACATGGCTATTCGATGGTAGAACTCATCCATGAACATTTTATTCTCTTATTTATTTATTTACATCAGTCCCCAATAAAAGCTTCAAGAAACCCTCAAGGCAGAGTGTCAATGAATTGGATTTGTGTAAGGGTGACGGAAAAGTAAGAAGGAAACATAACGTGCATATTATGAGGATATGTAGGATAAATAACGGTTAACCCTGGACTTGAAGCATTTAAGCTTGTAGTCGTCAGGGTTGCATTCTCTCGGGTGACTGCATCCAAATATAGCAGTTCCAAGGAAGATGTGGTCTAGGTAGAAAATCCTTACGAAAGGAACAGGAAATGAATGCGCATATATACACACCGAGAACATAGGAAGATGGGTCTTAGCTCTGAATTACTTGGTTGGTGGGTCTAAAGAATGCTACTCGAAAAAAAATTTGCCATAGTAATACAGGTAAAATACTGAGTCGCTAGCAACGTGTCGTGTCTTGGATAACAGTTTCAGTGTGGAAAACAATTCACCACTCTCAAAGCTGCGTATATAGTCTATCAAGTTATATGTATCGCCTAGTGAGATTTTCCAAGTACACTAGAAATTGAGGGCTCTTGAAACATCTTCTATGTGCAGTTTGTCTTCAGGACGTTGATGGATATGGCTCTCCACAACTTCATCTCCTTTGTAGCTCTTAGTAAGTTTTGCCCTTTTGTTACCAATCTCATTAGGTAAGTTATATGTCAATTTCTTCTGTCTCTTTTGCATTCATTATATGTTATGAGAGACAAAATCTCCAGGAACACTTTTCCCATTGTGTGCCATAGAAATTCTAAATACCCCTCTGATTCTTTTTATTAGTGTCCTTTAAGTTTTCTTGTTCGCTAAGTTGAGAACAATTTAACTTGTTTCTTTAGAGTTCGTGTTTCTCATGATAAGTAAAAGTGCTCTTTTTGCCATTTTATTTAAACGTCCTCATTTCTCACATGTATAGTCCATGGCCTTCCTAGTATTCTTCTCTAGAACAATATTTAAGTTGCCTCAAGTTTTTCTTTATCTGTGCGGATTCTCCAGCATCCTCTGACATATAGGAAGGCCGATATTACATGACAATTCAACACTCTTTCTTTTTTTCTAAAGAAATCTTTCTTGTTTCTTAATACTTTCCTTGGATTTTTAAGGCATATATAGCAATGCGTCATCGAATTCAATGTCGCATTTTCCGTCCCATGTAAAAAAAAAAAACTCGCGAAATATTTCAATTTTTGTACTCGCTTGATTTGATTGTCTACATATCGCAGTTCAAATCTTGGGCTATTTCTTCTGGTGACAAAACCATAATTCTGTCTTCTGAGCAATTGATATTTCGCGCTTTAGCTTGATCTTCCTTTTCTACTTTCTTTCTGAGTTGTTGTCTCTTCCTGTTGCATCGTCAGATTATCTCATGTTGGTAAGATTGTGGCTCTCAGTGATGAATCTTGGTCGGACTCCTTTCAAGGATCGCTTCACTATAAAAATCCGGTTTGAAGGCCTATCCTTGTTTTAAACGTCTTTCTATTTTGTTTGTAGAAAACTTATTAAATAGATTAAATCGAAACATTGAAACAATCAGAACGATCTTCAAAATTAGCAATACCAATTTCTAAGCCATTTAAAACAAAATCTTTCGTTACCTGGCATTAAACATAGAATCAAATGTTGAAAAGATTAATAAAAGAAAAGACACAACATAGAGAAAGTAATGTATTAGATACTCCAACAATTTTAGGTCATTTCTGGTGGGGCTTCTAAAAGGAAGCAGAAGATGTATATGTTATAAAATAAATGCAATCAGATATTTAATCGATGAAAATTACCTTCAGTGAAAACAATGCCAAATTTGTAAGTTTTGTAAAGAATTTAAAAGCATTTGTATTGACATACAAAAAATATTTTCATACACGGATATAATATTCTCAAACAAAATTCTTCATACATATTTTACTTTTTGGTCCTGTTCTGCCTTCTGTTCACAAAAGCTCGTTACATAAGTCAGTGGCTGTTAACCTCTTATTTTCAATATAAAATTCTTTCTTTTCGTATTTTTACTTGTTCTAGTCGCTATGAAGACATCCTCGCTGCTTACATTTCTGTATTCATCGCTAGAACTCCATTTATAAGGAATCGAACAATGTTGTTATCCTCGTGCCCATGCAAAGATCATTTCTTTTGCAACATAGATAGTGCTTCTCCGTGGCTACATAAAAACTTAAATTCGGTGATTTCCTTCTCCTAGGCCGTTTGCCACCGAGTCTATGGAAGCTAGTCTACCCTAATATTTAGCCACAGATGGACGAGTGAAGATTTCACTTCATATCTTTCCCAAAGGTATCAGCATCAAAGTGAATGTAATAACACCAACTGGAATGGCGAGCTGCAATCCATTACTCTACCGTGTCTATTTATATCATTTCAATATTCTTACTTATCTGAGAGTAAATCAATTATAAATGAACTGTCTGAAAAATAATGTGTTTACCTTTTCGAGTGAAAAAATACCTCACATTGGAAGTAGGTAGAGAACGCATGTCGAGTTTCTTTTTGGGGCATCATGATTGACTTAGATCAGTTTACTCATCATTTTGAGCGTCCGGTGTAAGACAATAGACTACATTCAACAGCAAGGCCTCTAATCAGGCTGTTTGGAGGAACGTGAAACCACCACATGATGACTTGTGTTCCCAGGTACAAGCTGACACGGGGTATTAGCAACTGTTAAGGACCCAGCTATGGACTTAATGTTAACCCCCTAAACTGGTCAAAACATTATGAAAGTGTAAAAATAGGTTTTAATACAAGAAATTTTTTTTTAAAAGAAATATTACCGGCAATATATTTTTGAAAAAAATGCCAGCAATACATGTTCTGAAAAAAAAACATAATATTCGCAGCAATAAAAATTTTGTTAGCATTAAATAAACTATTAAGGTTGATACGCCATAAACCAAACCAAATCAAACTAAATCATAATTTTGACGGCTTTTCTAATACAGTTATTCAGTCAGAGTTTTCATTTAATTTATCGATTCTAAAATACAATTTCTCTCACGTTCTCTCTCTTTCTATCTCTCTCTCTCACGCTCACACACATATATATTTCTTTGGAAATAAATATTTAATCAAAGCCGATCCGCGCGTGTACATATTTTTTCAATGCTCTATGCACTAAACTGCGGGTGAGAAAAACAAGAATTTGCGCATGATGTACTTCTCTGGACACATAGCCATGGAACAAGACGTGTTGGTCGCCCAGCAACCACCAAATTGACTTGTTATGTTATGCTATAGGATGCCACCATAATCACCTTCCGACATTGATGCAGGACCTTAATGGTTGGCGCAGAAAATTCGTGAATGGTCAAGCTAGCCCAGCTAAATAAAAAAAAAAGTGTGTTATTATATGTAGATCATTCCTTTGCGTTTTTTTGTATTATAGTAAGGCACCGACAGTAGGAGAAACTTAATGTTCACACTGATCAAATATGTATCTTAAAGTATACTATATTAACCGTCCTTACCATGGTCCCGTATAAAAGGGTGTTTATACCATGCTAAAAGTGTATGTTCTGTGAGTGGCTAGTGCTTCCACCCCGTATGAAAAATAAAGCAACCTAAACTAAAATGTACTTGTAACTAAAAAATCAACAGCAACAATTTACATGGTCAGGCTGTGTCCCTAAACTCCAAAGACAGTGACAGCATTTTCAATAAAATTGTGTAAATAAAAATGGCAGAAATTAAATATTTCACAGTTTATATTTCAAATATTATGAATTAAATCAAAATAATGGATATAATGTAATAATACGTTTGTAAAAAATTGAAATTGCATCACCGTTAATATGATATGAACTTAAATTTACTCAATGTTAAACGTAGATAACATATTTTAATTACATTAAATTATTCCGAAAAAAGGCGAGACATGTCACAAACATAAAATTGATTATATATCATATTGTTATCTATTTAGAAACGGCATGATATACTGCTGGCCGGAAGTTCCAATACGAATACAGATGCAAGAGATTCTAAAGTCGTCTGAAGTCCGAGTTTGAAGCCAATGTCGATCATATAAGAAACACGATGTGGCTTTTAACTAATTTTATGATATTTTAAAAATTTAAATGTAAAAATCTATTATAATTCAAGAAATAACAAATAATTGTATTAAAAATTCATTTTTCATCGAAAAATTATTTTTTGCTTTCAAAAAATTTTGTCCATATTCATAAAAGCAACTAAAAGCAAATAAAAGCATTTGAAATTAAATAATATGTATTTTTATTGAGTTTTGTATGTTACAATTCAGAGCTGATTTCCAGGTAGTGGGGGTCCAATTAAAAAAAGAAAAAGAAAAATGATTTACATTCGTCAAAGACTTGTGCTTTTAACTATTGTAATCACTAAACCTGACGCGATCGAATTTATAGCGTTTTCATAAAATTAGTTATGGAGGGGGGTAATACATATAAAAAATATTTCTGCCATGACTGTAATAAAAAAAACATATTCCTAATAATTTCGATCATCTGTGTATAGTTTCTGAAAGTTTCATTAACATCCGACAATTATTTAGATTTTTACAAGATTTTCCAAATTAATGTGTCATACCAAAAAAAAACGTGCTAAAAATTGTCTATGTTATTTACTAGTTCCGCTGATACAAAAAGAAACAAGGATTTTAATCAAAATTTAGAATGTTCTAAAAAGAAGGAAAATTTTTTAAAAATAATTACAAAAAATTTGGTCTTTCCTCTTAATAATAACCAGCATTTAGACGATAAAATTTGGTTTTCGGCAATGTTGGCGTCTTCTTCATCAAGCTATGCTCTTTTTTTAGCGATTTCGTTGAGGAACCTAATTTAATGATATGTCAATTACTATTTAACGTACACTAGATTACACTTCTTTTGTTCACGATCCTTAGAAATATATCTGTTTTCTAACTCTTCTACACCCAATAACCCTCTTTTGGGTGAATGACTTACAGTCTTGCTTAGGGTGAACTCGATTTTAAAAAATGTTGACTAAGACAACCTATTATGGCAAATGAATTTTAAATGATTTGATTTGATGATAGAAAATCAGGAAACATGGGCGGTTATCGATGCGATAAATGTAGTCGGTGAGCCGACTTAAAATTCAGACCGGATTACATATCTTACTCTTCTATCTTCTTATATATATATATATATATATATATATATATATATATATATATATATATATATATATATATATATATATATATATATATATATATATATATATATATTTTTATGCCTGTATATGAATTCTATTGACGGAGTGTCGGCGACTATACTGGAGCAGCTCCACTCCACTTTCTTGCATGTGAGTCAGGTTGTTACCCACCTTTTAGGACAAAAATTCAAATATAGCAAAGGGCGGAATAAACTGTGTAAAGCCAACTTTATTGATATGTAAATAAAGAAAAATATCCTTTAGATACATTTGTGTATAATTTGATTTCGGTTTTGTTACATGAAATTTACAAATATTGTCATTGTCCGATTTAATATATATTTAATTATTTTCATTCTGACTCGCTTTCTATCGGTCGTTTTATTTTTTTAGTTTCTAATTATCTACCTGTTTCTAAGTGTCTTTTTTAGTGGAACTACTTCGTCTCAAATTATCTCGTGAACACCATCTAGTACATTCGTTCACGCTATATCAGATTTTTTATGCAACTCAATTTTTTTCCTACAAATTGGAATTTGACGACAGAAGTTGGTAACCTTTTCTGGATATATAAAAACTGATAAGGGATCTACAGATTTTGTATGTGTCGGATTTTAATATGTAAAATAGAGCTCATTAATTTTAATCATATATAATTCATGAAGATATAGGCCATAGTCACATTTATTTGATAAACATAATATATCATATATTGAATAAATTATCATTGTATTACAAACTACTAATGTTTTATTTACTATATATATATATATATATATATATATATATATATAATCTTCTTCAAAAATTTAGTTTCTTGATGGTTACGTAATCAATCATTTCGTTACTCTCTGTAGATTTCTTTTATTATCGGATGTATATTCTTGACATTTATAACAATTTCTCAAATGAATTTCTTTTAATGACTGACCATATATTTCCTTTCAAAATAATGTTTGAAGTAGGCGTTTGGCATTCTATTATTTCAGCAATTTTATTTCACGTTTTTAAGTAATGTGGGTAAATGTTATTTTTATAGAAGCCTAATCGGCATTGTCATATATGATATAATTGTCATATATGATATAATTGCTAACATAAAACTGATTTATTTCTAAATCGTAGCAATTAAAAAAACGTCTTATCGTTGAAATTACATTTCTTCATGCAGCTTTCTTGGAATAATATCAGTTTTAAAAAAATTATAATTTTAGACCTTACAATTGAGACCAAAACATTAGGCAAACAACGTCTTTAGAATTCTATTGCTTGTCGGCAGAGACTATTCATAAGGACACTTATTTCGAAACCGGATGTGAGATCTAGTATGTTGTTAGATTCTAATACGTCGAAAGAAGCAGGAGAGTCAGTCATATTGTTTTAACCTAGGGAAGGTAACTGAATAGAATAATCAGACGAAAGTTTGTAATGAATGATAATACTTAGATCAAGAACAAAACATATAACATTCCTCAGAGACGCGTAGAAGTAGTCAGCTGCTAAAAGTGAGTCAAATGAATTCTACAATTAGTATCCAACTGCAGGATATTTACCAACCAATCCACGCGGTCAGATGTGACACAAGGCCGAATATAATGTGGGGTATATGAGCTCGTTGGCTGAGTCAAGTGTTCTCCGTACACCTCGGGATCGGGTATCTCTTTACCCGCAGTCACAGTCAGAGTTTGACCAGCATAAATAGAGACGAATTTTCAACTCCAGACCCACATGCAATATTTACTACTGTATTATGTGAATGACGACATACACATTATCGTCCGTAGGTATGCTACAACACACACGCACACACACACACACACACACACACACACACACACACACACACACACACACACACACACACACATTGCAGACGTGCGGTCAGGCAAATTTGTGTTTGCTCAACACCCACAGAGCCCACCTGCTGAACAGACCTTAGATACAGTTTCTTGGAGAGAGTTTATTATCTAGCGTGATCTACAATATGAACAAGGCCAGCAAACTCAAGCCCTCGGCTACGATGACTTGTAGCTTTGTGTTTGCATAGATAAATCTTTTGTCTTCCATATATGCAGAAATGCCTGCAGAATTAAATCAGGCCTATATTCAGTGCCGCTTAATTAAAATTAAAGAGATGTGTTCTGTCAAATGTGCCTGTAGTTTTAACAAGTCACAAGTATACGAACATAAGCACACTCATGTACACACCCATACACCACTATATATATGTGTGTGTGTGTGTGTGTATAAATCTAAATCTGTTCAAGTATAATTTTAACGCTTGTTGTGAAATTTTCTTATATATACATATATATATATATATATATATATATATATATATATATATATATATATATAAGTAAACAGTGAAGTTAATCATCAGGCCACCATGAAGTTTGGCCACATGATTGCGTGTAGCATGAAACTCTCTGTCGCCTCTTTGTGTTGACTTCAATGCTCACTTTTATATTTACATACTCTCATTCTCTTATATTGACCACTTTATCCCATAATATAACCTATATATATATATATATATATATATATATATATATATATATATATATATATATATATATATATATATGCATGTATAAGCATATATTTACTCATATAATTTTATTTTAATATGATATATGTATGTATTTTAATAGGTTTTAATTTACCCATTTTGTTTGATATGTTTGACACCATCCAAAATCATTATGGTTATTACTCAAACATAAGATTAAATTTTAACCTTGGCAAACTGATCCTTGATCAATTTTTGACAAAACTAGAAATTAAATTATGATTAAATAAAGAGACATATTGAAAAGGTGTCGTTTTGCTTAAGGTTATTATTGGAACAAGCCCAACGCTATTCTGATTGCCAGTCTTACTTGACGTGTTGGATGTTTTACCTGTGCCAAAATTGTTCACTTTTTATCAGTTTCCTCTCGATTAATAACGAAGTGGAATGATTGATATCATTTTCTTGTAAAGCAATTTATGTCTCTTGACATCAACGTTACCGGTGATGCTTATTATAAAGCTATGTCTTGGCAAGTTTCTCTCTAGGTAATTGGTCTAAAAAAACATTTCCTCAATGAAAAACTAAAAGAAACTAATGATGCGTTTGAAAATGCGTAATGTAGTCTATGGATACGTGTGTGCATGAAAATTTAATCATATTTGAACATTTTTTTTAACGGTATCATCATATGCAAGGCAGTAAAGCAACTAAGATACAAGAGCTTACATTCTGTGAAAGAAGTGAGAACAGAAACCTTAATACTGAGCGGGTATGTGAATAGCATAACCAGGAGGGCAGTAGATAAAGATTGTCATTTCATTTAAATTTGTGCAGATTGAAGTTGGAAGGAAATTTGTTCCACAAGGTAGGGGTGCGAGAAATGAAACTATTAGCATAAAACTTGCAGATACATCTAGCCAGCTTAACTGTAACTTGATGAGATTTTGAAGCCAGTCTAGTCTTTCTTTCTATGTGTCGTGTCCTTTCATGACGTAGGCGACCATTGCTTTCCACTACTATCCCTTACAGCTCTCAACAATTTCCTTCCTTTTTTCACCTCCCTCAGACCACCTTCTGTCACCCACTTGCTTAAGGCCTCTAGGTATGTCAAGGCTTGTTTTCCCTTGTCTCTCTTTCCCTTTATTCGACCCGTGAGTATCAGATTCTCCAGGCCCTCCTTCCTAATTATGTTCCCCAGGAATTTCAGCTGCCTCTTCCTGATGTGAAGTATAAGCCTCCACCTAGCTTGCATCCTCTCTAAGATCTCATGGTTGCTCACATGCTCGGTCCATGATATCCATAGCATCCTTCTCTAGAACCACATCTTTTCTCCTGGGGTTTCTTCTTCATCTTTGAGGATATATTATTCTTTATCGAAGAAATCCTTCTGTCTCGCAATACTCTGTCTTTGGAATGCGTCCTTGGCCATCCCAATACGTCTACGGATCTCAGAGTCGCATTTACCGTCCTCTGTCAGAAGACGTCCCAGATATGTAAACTTCCGTGTCTGCTTGATTCTAGTGTTTCCGGTCAGCGAATCGCATTTTGCGCTCATCCTCTTACTGATGAACATGCGTTCCGTCTTCTTGTAGTTTATGCTTTGTTCTTTCTTCTCACTCTCCGTCGCTACCTTCTGTAGGAGATTTTGTAATTACTTTTCCGTATCTGCTATCTGTGCCGTGTCATCTGCGTATCTTATGTTGTTAAGATTGTGGCCGCCAATGCTAAATCCCGGTAGGGTTTCAAATTTTCTCAGAATTGCTTACCTTTATAGGTTGAACAGTTCGTGTGAGAAGCTGTACCCTTGCCGTACGTTCCTTTTGCGATTACATCCAAAAGTCTAGGTGCCATAGCGAAAAAGGGATTTGTGAGGATCTAGGTTAGAGATGAGAGCCAAAACCATGGAAGGTGTTATATGCATATCACTCAGCAGAGATTCAGTTCTAAGTGGAAAGTTAGGCAGGGATATTCCAGATAAGTTCAGAGGAGAGTCTGAGGAGAATTTACGGGCAAAGCATTCAGGTTTATCAACCGATGATATATATCTCTTGTTGTAGGTATTTTTAACATTTGTATCTTACTAATGCATGAGGAATTGGTAATTAATAGATATTTAGGCAAGAATAATCTAAATTATTTTAATATTTTCATATTTACTTTAGAATCTCTGGAATTTTTACCGACTTATGGATATATGTTTGCAGGCATTAAAATATAGTGCTTTCAGATGTCATGTTTGATACTTGATGTACCTCGAGTGTCATAATATTCACCATTTTCTATGAACGCAAACCAAATCTATTGCCCCTTCCCTCCGCCTTAATGTCATTAGAGCCATGGCTTCTCAATGGTACATTCACTGCTGTGTTTTCTGTATATATATATATATATATATATATATATATATATATATATATATATATATTTCATGACTTAATTTGTATACTGTTCTGACCATGTAAATGGGTAATGAAATAACAAAACAAGTGTTACGGTTATATCAAATATTGAACAGTAAGTACAACACAATAGTATTACACGACTAGTGTGTGTCGTTTGGCCCAGCGTTCAATCTAATCGACTGTTATATTTAACAGCACCCCCGGGAGGGAGGGATGTGGCACAAGGCCAAGTTCACCGTGGGTTTTCCGGGTACGTAGGCTTGGCAAAATTTTTTTCCCTTTGAACCCGCCTAAACAGGTTCAAGGACTGCCTACCTCCCCAGACGAAACTTTGCCTTGCGGCAAAGCTTCGTCCGAGTTCCTCTCTGCCGAGACAGAGAGTTCGACAGAAATGAACAGTGTGGTCGACGCCCCCCCGCCACGTAGGACGTATGTGGCAAAGTTTGAGTTTACCGGAGGTTATCCGAGCCAGTAGGCTCGGCCAAAAATATTTTTTGAACCCGCATAAACTCGTTAAGGGCCTGTCTACCTTCCCGGAAGAAACTTTGCCCTTCGGCAAAGCCTCGTCCGAGTTTCTCTATGCTCGAGGCAGAGGGTTCGACAGAAAGGAACAATCTGGTCGACAGTTAATATTTAACAGCCCCACCCCCGACACGAGAGTTTATGCGGCACAAGGCCGGTTTATTGTGGTTAATCCGGGCCCGTAGACTTGGCCAAAAATATTTCCTTTGAACCCGCCTAAACGGGTTCAGGGACTGTCTACCTCCCCGGACGAATCTTTGCCCTACGGCAAAGCTTCGTACGAGTTCCCCTTTGTCGAGGCAGTGAGTTCGACAACAATGAACAATCTGGTTGACAGTTAATATTTAACAGCCCCACACACCACGAGGTTGTATGTGGAACAAGGCCAGTTTATTGTGAGTACTTTGAGCCCACAGTCTCGGTCAAATATATTTCCTTGAACCCTGCGGCAAAGATTCGTCGACAGAAATGAACAGTCTGAGCGACCGTCCCCCCCCCATGACTTCTCTCCTACTAATCTTATAGTAGGCGGAAAAGTCCAAAATAGACACTTTAGAGGGAGGACATTACAACACCCCCGCACGTGTGTGTGTTTTAATTAGTTAAAATGGTAAAAAATATCTATTTTTTTAAATTTAAATTTCTTACCATAAATTTCTACGCCTATAGTGAAAGAAGTTTCACTATGCAATATTCGATAACAGCACAAAATGTAATTGTTAATTTAAAATTTTATTTAAAAATAAGAATTTATATGTTTTTCTTAACCCGTCCGACTATCGTTGTTGGGTGGTGGAATATCTACGAATATAAATTATTTACAAAAACATAAAACATGTCAGTAACAACTCACTTCCAAACAAAGTAGAATTCTAAAAATATATTATAATTTGTCTTTTTTGGTTTTTTTTTTTTATTCAATGAAGCAACTTACCTTTACTTTCACGAATGATTATTGAAAAAAGTCTTTCACTAGTCAATATGAGATCACTGCCAAAAAGATTATTGCTGATGATCACAAAATTTATTTTGAATTAATCATTTGCATTTTTCCTAACCCCTCTTGTCCATCGATGGTGGTGTTGGTGGGTGGTATATCTTAGCGCAGTAGACCCGAAAAAGTATAAGATCTCTGCGTGTTCGTTAAAGATATTAAGATAAGAAATGCGATATTACTCTCAGAATCATTCCATAATGAATAATACGAATGCAGAAGAACGTATTCGTTTTTTTTTTTTTGTTTTTTTTTTTTATAGATAATGCAAATTGGTTTAAAACTGAGAGTAGGAAAAATACTCTTAGATAATGCAACAGCTTTGCTAAAATAAATCTCCAAGAACTGTTGAAAATCATATTTGGGAATGATATTAGAATAATCCAAAGCATATACAGCCAGCAAACCACTTACAGAAAATGTATTCAGTAAATATACAAAAAAGTAGAAACGGGTGTCAAACTGGGATATCACTTACTGGCAAGACACAATCTTAACAACGTATGATATTCAGATGACACAGTGTTGATAGCAGACAGAAAGATAACTAAAAATAATCCTAATGAGATTTGTGAAGAAAAAGTACTGAAAAAGCCAAAACATCTATTGCAAGTAGACAGAATGCATGGTTGTTAGCAAAAAGAAAAGATCAAGATGCAAATTACAAAACAAATAAGTACAACAATTTAAATATATGTGTTTATGAAAGGACGATGAGTACAAAAGCGAAATCATAAGACGCTTTGCTATAGCGAAAGATGCATTCCAAAATCTAAGCAAAGTATAAAGAACAAAGAAAAGTCTAAAGAAGAGAATTGAAGCCATATAACATGTTTCTGCAGAAAGAATGTTGTAAATACCATAGACCGAATAAGCTTTAGATAAAACGGAAACAAAAGTATATTTATACTTGATATCAGGTAGAGACAACTGAAATTTCTCGGGGATATAATGAGGAAAGATGGCTTCGAAAATTTGGTAAACACGGGACAGATTGAATGCAAGAGGGACAAAAGAAAAACAACACATACATTGTGTTGTGCATTTGAGTAAATGGTATGGAAAAAAGATTTAAGACAGAAAAAAAGGAGACAATTTTATTAACAGGTAAAATGGACAGGAACATTTCGAGATATATGATCGCCAAAGTCATAAATAGATATGGAATATATAAGAATAATCCCTAACTTTTTGTATGGGATATTCAATTTCCTTATCAGTCCTTTTAATAGACACATCATTTTCAGGTTGTATAACCTAGGCTTTGACGAAACTACTTCAAGACGATTGCTTGATTCGCATTGACCGATATATCTCATGTCATTTAAACCTATTATTCATAGAATGTATATGAGGTAAACTATTGGATAGACTGACCTCCACGGCGTGTCGGAATGTATTACTTGGAACAAGCGTTATATTCATCAAAGGGAAGCCGTGCCAGGGAAAGTGAAAAATATCTGATTTTAGAAAGTATGACAAGTAGACGTAATCTTTGCTTGAAGGTGTAAGACTTGGATAAGGTTTGAGGAAAATGTGTGCGTTTCATATTTCAATACAAGTCTTGCCAGGATTTTGCTTCCAAACAAAGATGTAGGAATATTTTCTTGGTTTTGGTGGAATCATTACAGCTTTTCAGCGGGATCATCATAATCATTATTATTATTATTATTATTATTATTATTATTATTATTATTATTATTTTTCTTTGATTTATGGTGTATACACATTTACATCCGAGGCTCAATCAGAGCCATCAGGTCAGATATGATTTCACAACATTTTCCACTGATTAGATTACATAGTTACAATTCTTCGTGAATTGTGAGCTGTACATTTGAGTACAATAATTAGTATTTCTTTTAGGCATGGGCTACCAGGAATACCTTCAATGTCTCTATCGGAATATTTTTCAATCAATCCGAGAACTCCAACTGGAATTATTGATGTTCTCATATGCCTCATATTTAGATTTTCACTTCAAAGTCCTTGTATTTTGAGAGATTTTTTTGTATATCTTCAAAGGTAAAATCTAGAGGAACTACAATATCAATAAGAAAGTACATTGTGTTTTTTTGTGGTTTTGAGCACAATGTCTGGGTGATTAGATATAATTGTTCTGTCTATGTGTTTTTTTAACGTCCCATAAAACTGTTAATATATCTGTAACAGGATCTGGGAATTGGTCATACCAGTTTCTTGCAGTTTCATTTCTGTAAATTTGCATATTTTCGAGTGCATTATTATTATTGTTGCTGTTGTTGTTTTTGTTGTTGTTATTGTTACTGATGTTATTCTTTGTCTTCATTTAATTCAGTGCAGTATTCCAAAAGTATGAGAACATACATATATATATATATATATATATATATATATATATATATATATATATATATATATATATATATATATATAGGGTGTTCAAGCGAATAGAAAATTAAATGCGAATATTATAGGGAGAGTTCTATGCAGATAAGTGAAAAAAAATATACTCAAAACGGACGATAGGATTTGCAATGAGGTTTAACATTTCATGATGTTAAAGGATATTGTCAATTTTCTCGCTTTTATTAACTATGTCGAAATATGCATCAATGCATACACAGGTACTATTATGTACGTATACATGTATAATTGTGTTGTAACCTAGAAAAGGTTACTGAATGAGGAATAACTATAACGGTGGTTGAAAATTAAATAGTAATCTTTATGTCATCAACAAAATACAGTACATGCCAGCAAAGGGCAAAGAACATATTAAATTTCTTTGATATAACATTCAACCTAACAACGGAATCTACAAACCATACAAAAAACAAGAAATATACATTGAAAATATATCTGATACCAAATTTTATTAGCGCCATGAAAAAACAAAATTCATCTTTATTACAACTCATGATGATAATAAATAAAAGGAAAAACTGAAAAAACGGTAAAAATCGTAAGTTATGCCTCGAGAAAAAATTAGCAATAATTAGTTTTAAAAGCCAAAATTAACACTTAAACAAGACAATTGAAATAATGGGTAAACGTAGTCACCTAAATAAATAATTATTTTGCCAACTAATCACTAATTAAAAATAAACGAGTAAATATAAAATATATATATATAAAATTTAATAAATAAAATAAATATAATACAAATTTTAAATGAATAAATGAAATAAATATAATATAAATTAAAATTATAAATAAATAATCAAACGAACAAATGTTAAAAATACACAATAATACGCGTGTGTACATATATATATATATATATATATATATATATATATATATATATATATATATATATACATACATACACTGATAGCGGAAAGAACAAACCTAACTCACAATAATTAATACCTAATTGTATAACACTAAGGCAAAAAAGTAAACATTGAATAAAAGTAAAAGTGAAACATTAAATCAAAGATATACGATAACATCTTATGTATGCATACACTTAATTTATTTACATATACTCTATTTAACAATTGCATATATATGTGTGTGCGTGAGTGTGTGTTTGTAATTTTAAAGATTTTTTCAATATTTCAAGGATTTATTAGGCTACACTCACACTCACACACACACTCATGCACACATATGTATATTACTTATAATATATATATATATATATATATATATATAATATATATATATATATATATATATATATATATATATATATATATATATATATATATATATATATATATATATATATATATATATATATATATATATATATATATATGTTGAATCCGTGAGCAAGCCATCTGATTGATCTGGGAGACTGGATCTTATGTGGAGTGTGACACTATTTATTTTTAATATATATATATATATATATATATATATATATATATATATATATATATATATATATATGAATGAATGAATTGTATTATTATATATTTAACTTACTTCATCATGTTTGTGATTCATCGAGAACGAACATTCATTAAAGTAAATTATGGCCGATTCTACCTTGACTTTCAATTACCCTCCTTTATATTTTTGATTTATAATTTCTTAAATTTTAAAATTCTGAAAATTTTTGCTTCTGTTTTTAAATACATTTTGCAATATAAAATCCTTACATTTGCCTTGTTAATATCTTTCAGAGTAAAAATATTTAGACAAAGATAAGTTTCCTTTTCTCTTCATTCATATTGATCTCGTACATAGATTTTTTACTTATATCTTAATTTTTTGCACATAAACTTTTTTTTTACTTCGTCATATAATTGTTTCTCGCAGTTTTTCTTTTGATATAATGTTTTCAAGTATTAACTACATCGCAAATTTTTCAATAGACATTCTCATGAATTTACGTAAGTACATCACAAATATCCATAGAACTATCGGGTTTGATTAGATCTTTATTTAAACTGATTTCCAATTCCAGCCAGATTCATTATATTCATTTAAACACAATTACCTTTAGAAAATGTATGAGCCTGTCTATTCTTTCGCCAGCTATGGACTATTTAGTAGGAACTGTACCACTATATCCTTTTTATCTCCTAAGTCTTCTGAAATATTTCTGGCTTTAAATAACATACAAGAGGTTGAAATACGTAAAAGCCAATCAGTCAATCTTAAAACTGTCTTTCATTTCTTCACGTATAATTTCCGGTATGCTATACCATTTATTGCCAGATTAGTGAAAAATGATATGAGAATTGAAATTTTATGCTGATCTTGAAACCTGCTTGCATACTTTACACGCAGTCAAGCAATATCATTAACAGCAAGCTGTTACCTTAATACATTTACGTATTTAAACCACTGTTTTCCTTTCACCGCTGAAAAGTGTCTCCACGACCTTTTAGACAGACACGACCAGAAAACAGGCTCAGCAAGCTTCATTTAACGACTCACCGTAAACACATATTCAACCCTTTTATTTCTGCAGGTTATGAAGCAGTTTACACTGAATCTCCTTTTATTTTCTTCGCTAGAAAATCTAATGATTCTTAGTAAAATGCTGTTGAATCGTTTCTTGGCTTCCAGTCTTACGCGTAGTCTTTCAATCTTTAGATTTTCTTTTCGCTTTACTTGTGAACATATATATTTTTTTTATTTTTTACATCACTATTTTCGTAAATCACGTCAAAAGAATTGTCAACGTGCTACCCACTATTTTTTTTTTATTCTTCTCTCGTTCTTTGGACACTCATTCAGTATCTTTGTCGTGTAAATAACCGGGAAAAAGACTTCGTCTATCGGTTGGATCCGGATGTTACTGGAAGGTGAACATATCATCGTGTAACAAGTCAAGGGGATTAACCTCAGCTGAGCTCTGTTATTCACGGCTGCACACTGCTATGTAATGCGATTCGGGCACATTGAAATAACAAGACAATAAAGAGATTATTCTATCTCCATGCTTTCATGTTATTTCTCGTTCGTTTCTCTTTCTTTCTCTTCCTTTCTCTCGCTATTTTCTCATCCTTTTGAACCTGTTCGTTCGCCTACTGTTTCAACAACAACCATTCGACTTTTTGTTTGACCCATGTTACACTATTTTTTTTTTCGCATGACCTTCAGGAAACGGGCTTTTTTACTGAATCTACAAAAAGAAAAATACATCTTCGGTAACACTGCAAATATTATGATAAAGACGCTGATCTCTGAAAGATTTTCGAAAACTGTAAAAAAAAAAATGGTAGAAATGATAGCGTTATCTCAAACGACGTTTAGCGTATCTACTCGTATAAATCACATTGATATACAAAATTCGATTTCTTATATATATATATATATATATATATATATATTACTCACCGGTAGCACAAAACAGTTTCATGCACAACGCAATCGCCAGATGCTGACTGAGAAGTCATTAGAAAAAAAATGTTGGGCTACCTGTGAGATAAAATGTGTGCATTTACTATTATCTTTAGAGTATAATTCTGTTATCCGCCGTCAAGCACTATCTTATTAGAACCAGCATTCGATGTGAGATATCACACACAGACACACACATACACACACACATGTATTTATATATATATACATATACATACACGTGTGATGATATATATATATATATATATATGAATGAATATATATATATACGTATGTATATATATATATATGTAAACACTTTAAATATACACACACACACACACACACACACACACACATATATATATATATATATATATAAACGTGTGTTGATGTAGGTGAATATATATATATATATATATATATATATGCAAACATTTTAATATATATATATGTATATATATATATATATATATATATATATATATATATATATATATATATACATATATATATATATATATATACATATATATATATATATATATATATATATATATATATATATATATATATATATATATATATTAATGTATGATTGCTACTGCGAGCACATTGTCTCATCTGAAGCTTTTTTTTTACAAAAGACATAAATATTATATCAGTAAAAGTAATGGATTAATATCAAGATAAATTGAAAACGACAGATATAAGCCTAAGTCATTGATAAGGAAATTGTTCAAAATTGTACAGAATTTTCAGAAAATTCGTAAGATATCTGCCATTTAAAATTTTCACAAATATTTAAGTAGTTTAAGCCAGTTGTTTTGCTAGAGAAGAAAATTAACTATTTTTCTCGTATATTCTGCTTAGTCATCGTTTAGTCGAATGTTTCGTAAAGCAAACTTCTTTCTAAAATAAGGTTTTGGCAAAAAGAGGCAAAACTTCCCCATAACATTATCAGAATCTATTTCATTAGAAATAAAATCGTTGTACACTCCCCATACAAACACCCAGAGTCATAAGTGAACATTGATTTCAAAACCAAACGGCGACGGTCTATTTCATGTTTCAACTAAAGCTTCAGGCCATATGTGTTGTGTTTTTGCGAGGCTATTTATATATGTTGTTCACATTTGTGTTATTGATATTAAGCTATACTGCATTATATTGATGTTTATTGCGGTGCGTTAGCGGTTATTATTCCAGAGGCTATTGAGTAGATATAATTATGGATACGAATACAGTAGATATTTGTAGATATTTTATGATGTCGAACTTTGATTTAACTCAGTATTATATTTAATTGTGTTTTTGTATTCACTCACTGCTGGCCAACATATTAGAGGCAGTGAAGCCTACGTACTCAAATTTTCCATATCAACTATTGGTTGAGTCTAACAACACAAAAAATTAAATTCTTTATTTGTTTTAGAATTTGTCATCAGTATATATATATATATATATATATATATATATATATATATATATATATATATATATATATATATATTCATGAATTATTCACACAAAAACAAATGCAAAGGTTAATGATTTAATTGGCGAGAAATCCATCGTCGCAAACAATTCAAATAATATACAAAAACCTCCGAATCCGTTATGAATGAAAAGATCCTTGTTTCTATAAATTTCTGCCGTATTAGTTCTTATTTTTACTACAAGCTTTCGTCTGTTCCTACAGACATCTTCAGGTATGGAATAGATGTTGTTCTTGTTTTTCTCTTAGTAATAAAAGGACAACAAAAATATATGTATTGTTGTATCCGAAAATGCTATTGGAAATGAGTTATTGTTCATGCCACATATAGTTCATGTCATATATATATAGTTCATGCCACTTTGACAGAAAATTTACCAGTAAAAAATTCGTTTATTACCATATTTGTACATGAACGCACAACTGTAAAAAATTTAAAGTCAAACTCAGCGTTGGTATTGCACGCTACAAAAAAATAACTCATTTCCAATAGCATTTTCGGATACAACAATACATATATTTTGTTAAATCACCATAAAATCACTACCGTTGCATGCCGTCTTAAATGACGAAACCAATCACACAATTTTTTAATATATATATATATATATATATATATATATATATATATATATATATATATATATATATATATATAAAAGAAATATGTTGTAGTGGTTCCAACGAGAGAAAAATATGTATATTAAAAAGAAGAAGAAGGTGCCGCAAACGTTTTTGGTTGTAATGTGGATTTATTTAGAAAAAAAATTTTTTTCTAAATAAATCCACATGACAACCAAAAACGTTTGCGGCACCTCTTTCTTTTTTTTATATATATATATATATATATATATATATATATATATATATATATATATATATATATATATATGTGTGTGTGTACGTGTGTGTGTGCTCTCTGTGTGTGTGCCTCTGCATTGTGTGTGTGTGCGCGCCCGCGTGTGTGTGTAAGAGAGAGATGGTAAGTGTGTGTGACTGTGTGTCTTAATATCTGCGTCAGGCAGTTTGCATATTTGCAAATCGTCGGGGAACCAACTTTATCGGTGAATTAAAAATAAAAAAAAAGACGCAGTAAACAATCGCAAGCGATAAGCTGAATCAGTAGTCCCACCTATAAGTCGCGGGGATTATATCAGTTCTCTCTTATTTTCTTGAATATTACGGCGCTTGTTTCACACAAGTTATTCATATTTATTAAAATATATTCCAGCCGATGAAGTCCGTATCCATTCTGGCATGAACAATCTTGCGATCGGCCAGAATTCATTTAGCCATGTGTGAAAATGTGCCAAGATAGAGAGTTCGTCTATCTCAAAGTTTACGGAACCCCAGATTTATCTTGGAAGCGATCTGACAGGTAAGGCAAGAGGAAATAGCTTGATTGTGTTAAAAGGGAATCTAACGGGAGGGGGATTGGCGTTGTCGTCATGAACGGGTCAGAGGGCGCCATCTAACATATGTATACCTAATAGCTTCTACCTCAACACTTGTAAATCATGACATTAACCAACGCCCTCTGTGGCATTACCTTCGACATGAATGCATCTCTCAAGAGTCAATGTTATTTTTTCTAACCTATGTTACTACAATATCTTTTAACGTTTTTCATACAATTTTTCTTTCCTTCATTTAAATACGCACTCATATTCGAAAGTATATGTGTATAAATCTTATTTTAAACGTCACAATCATGTTCCAGCCAATGAGGAACAACCTAAGATAAACTGACCAATAATACAGCTTTCTTAACAATCGATAATGATTGGCTGTTATTTGGAAATCGTTTAAATTAATTTGAAAATGTTCACAAGATTAAAACAACTAATGTAGTTCGGACACCACGAACAATGATGATCAAGACTGGCTGGATCTACATATATGTGAGACAGGTGGTTTGCACCGTGTACGGAAATACATTTGAGATATACGCAAAGATTTTAATAATTGATATTGTGCTCCATGTTTAATTTGCGTTTCAGGATATAATGTTTTTGAAGAAATTATTTTTTTGCTACAAACACCTTTAGTGCGTCACCCATTAAGACCAATAAAACAGAAAAAAAAAACAGGGAAACTTTAATTATCAGTATGCTTTTATGAAAATATTAGTTGTAAGACGATCGCAAGGGCGTGAAACCACAGTAAAAACTCACATCAATAGAATATATATATATATATATATATATATATATATATATATATATATATATATATATATATATATATATATATTGGCGTGAATTAACTCTACAAATGGATATCTAGAATTATTTTTAAATACTTAATTCAGGGCATCAAAGAATTTATTTTATACTTTTACAGTTTGTTCCATTTATTGACACAGATATTTAACTTTTTTATTGGCAATTTTACTTCGATGTTTTATTCTTTTCGATTTCTGATGTTCATTTTTTTTAAACTCTATACCCTTTATTAATTATAAGTATTAAATTTGATTTGTTAATCCATTTTCTTGAGTTTTTCTCCTGTTTTAAGCGTTTTCTGATCTTTCTTTAGAAGAGCAGAGGCAACGTATGTTTATTTTAATTTGAAAAATTAAAAATTAATCTGCAATAAATCTATGAAATATCAACAGACAAACCATGAGAACCTACTTTAAATATTGCTAACGTGGATGATTTTTTTTATCTTATAAACAGTAGTAATTATATTTTAAATATTGATTTAAATGTAAATACAATTCTTTTAATGCTACAATCTGGTAGTTATCAACATCATTATCATTTTTGGTTTCCAGTTATAAAAATGTATAAAAATATTAAAATAGTGTCCTCTCCATAAACTGCCAAACAAACAGCATTGCATAAAATTTAGAATGATATTCGAGACTTTTAAATAAGAGACACCTCTTCTTGACATTTACAAACTGATTCCATGGGACTGTATTTAACTTGGCAAGAACAACTATTGGCATTAAAAGAAATTATTTTGTCATAACCAACAAAAATAATTATATATTTTTGTAGCGAGAAGATAAAAATTTAGTAACTACTACGTAAGCGGTTTGTGACTGTTGTAGGAAATCAATTCTTTACTCCTGGAAGTCATGATCACAGTTTCCCTGTGAAGTTGGTATTCACTGTAATATATTCGTAAATCATAGGCTGAATCATATGTAATTTCCGTTTTTCGGAACCAATTGTAATGACGAATGTAGCATTTTAATTACTAAATATTCATGCAACTTACAAAAAAAAAACATTGAGTTTTATCTAAAGTTTGGCAAAGAAGTGACCGCGTAAACGGTCGATTAAACGAAAAAAATGATATTTTCCTTCACAACACAAAGCCGAACGCTCGAAGAATAACATGGGAAAATGTTTTCGAATTTTTGGACTGTTGTATCTCTACAGACATACTCATGTAATTTTGCACCAACCGATTATCTTGTTGGATTTCTACGAAATGTTTTTACGAGGAATACTTTCTCTAATATAAAACAGATTCAATATTTCAGCAAATAATATTTCACATCAGACTTTGCGTAATATTAATCAGAATTAATCGAAGGGCTGCCTGTTAACTGACAACATGTCACTGGAATTAATGTTGAATATGTAATTGAATAAAATTTGTTTGACCTTTTTTTTAAAAAAAAATTACGAAATTAAACGGGAATTCTTTATGAATCAAAATAATAGTATTCATATAAGTGCACATGCATAAACACTTTGTGTATTTTTTCTTTAAATGGCAGAACCATATCCAAGTTCAAACCAAAATCATAAGATTAGCTTTCGAAATCATCGTTTCAGATAGTCTTATATAGCTAAAGATATATAGACATTTACTAAACTTAGCCTATATGAACCTGGTATATAATGACTCACAAATGAATTAACAGTAATAATTCAGATTAGATTGTTACTCTGAGCTCTATGGCAAGCCAGGAAAATATGTGTTTGTGAATTTGACCAATCATATTAACTACCTTTATTCAACCAGATCATTTCATATATTTGTTAAAGCAACCAATAATATAGAGAAATTTATTGATCCTCGCTTCGTTTTATGAAGTCGGTTGGTTGGAGAACCGCACATATTTCCTCGATATAAACATAGCAACTTCATCATCACATCCTTTTCATATGTGTACAGATTTAAAATGGCTTACCTATAATTACCTTTCGCTGGTGTTAAAGATTTCGGATCGATCTCTTCTTTTATCCACTCCTCTTCATATTGCATTCTATAAACGGCACCGGAATTCGTGCCAACCCATACTTCCGTTCCCCATACGCACTTTACTCTCAATATCTGCAACCAACATCAAATGGCTACCTCATTGCGCTAAAGCTTCCATAAACCATACGATCTGCGGGTCAACCGATTTTCAAGAAATGATTAATTTTGAAATCCTTTAAAACCCTGCCAGTAAATGCCCGCACACGCATCACGAATCACACACACACGCATCACACGCATAGGCGCGCGCACACACACACACACACACACACACACACACACACACACACATAGGATCAATACAAATATAATATTAGTCATTTAGTTGATTGGTATTGTATTCAAAACCACGACTCCAGAGTTTCGTAGATGAACCTTTGTGTAATCGTTTCAGCCAAGTAAACAGAAGTTATCAGGAGGTATCAGCAGTTGTCTGCCGATTTATTTTTTCATTTTCGTTATTATGCGGTTCCAATTGCTGTTAGGATGAATTTTATTCTTTTTGTGTGATTGTTTGTACATGAGTGCATGTGTGTAATCTTGTACGAGTGTATGTGGACATTTCGTTATTTCTAAAACACACACACACACACGCACAGATAGATAGATAGATAGATAGATAGATAGATAGATAGATAGATATGTGTTTTTGTGTATAACTAGTAATAACAATTTTTCACTTAAGTTATGTTTACTTCAAAATTTCGTAAAAGCATAGATGCATTTCCTCGTCAGAACAAAGTTAGACTGCTAATATTTCACGTTTTTCTTGTACTTACTCTGGTGCGAATGATTTATATTTAATTTTCGACTGCTGATTACTTGTTACTTTCATTATCTCTCTTTTCCTTTTTCTTTATGTATTATTTTTCTTTATTCTTTCATTCTTTCTTCGCCTTCTCTGGAGAAATCAGGTTTACGGTTATTGTGTTACGCAGATGAGTGTTTATATGTATTGTCTACGTATATGCATGTGTGTATTTATGTACTTGTACCTACACATTAATCTGCGTGTGTTCTTTTGTTCATGTTTGTTCATTTTTCTATCCTTTTAACTAGTACTCCAGTTATTCTTCTCATTTTAAGTGTTTGCCACCTATTATTCCATGCAAATATCCCCTTAAAAGCTGAATGCCTAAATAGCGTATAAAAACTCTTCAATCGCTATAATCTTCAGTATCTGTCTATATTTCTGAGATGAGGTATGATGTACATTATTTACATTATTCGTACTATTGTCCTCATTTTCATCGCCATATTTATTACAACGTTTCGACTGGTTAGTTAGATCCAGTGACAAGACCCAAAGGGTTTGAATTCAATACCTGGTTATGGCGGTGGAGAATTGGAGAAGGGAATTAGGAGATAACTGATAACTGACATCCATTAGACATGGCCGGTGGAACTAGAACAGTCTACCCCAGTGTAGGGTAAAGGGTTCAGTTCGACATTCCAACCACCCGAAGAACGCCGGATCGTATAACGGTCGAAGCGTTGTAATAAATATGGCGACAAAGATGAGGACAATAGTCCGAATAATGTAAATAGTGGCCATAATCTTATTGAGTATAAACTCCAGTTTTGATATTGTCTTATCAATCGGCGATAGCTATAATGGAGTAGAGATACTGAATATTTAGCAAAAATATAAATTATTAGTTGTGTTATAGTAGAAGGGGTAGTTTATGAGTTAACAGAAAATGTTGGCGGGATTTTAAATTATGAAATGTCATGTTTGTCATTCAACAGCCGCTCAATAAATTTGTCCATATGTCAATATTGGGAGAGAGAAAACCACTCATAACGAGCTAGGGTAAATCGTCTGAAGAACAGGGATTAGGATATATATCAAAAAGAGTAAATTTACTAATGACTACAAATGCAAGGAAGTTGAAGAGAGCCATGGTCGCTCACTTCATGATGGGATACGGCACATAGAATAAAAATAAGGTCAAAAAGACATTGAAAACGAGAGGGTTCCTTAGTTTAGTATATTTTATGAATAATTGATACAACAGAGGGAGGGAGACTTATTCTCCTTCTTTATGTATCGTGTCCCTTCATGACGTAGGCAATCATGGCTCTCCACAATATCCTGTTCTTGGTAGCTCTTAATATTTTATTTCTTTTTGTTATTTCTCCTTAACACTGTTCTTCCATCCATATATAGAATGTCACTAAGTATGTTATGTGATTTTTTCCTCTATTCCTCTTACTTTCATAATTTCTTAATAATATCAGATTTTCCAAGACATCTTTCCTTATTATGTGCCCTAGAGATTTTAACTTCCTTTAAGAATAAGTTTCTTTTTTCGTTTCCATTTTCTCTAAAACGTCGTCATTGCTCACATTTTCGCTCCATGATATCCTTGTCATCCTTTTATAGAAATACATTTCTGTTGCTTCAAGTTTCTTCTTCATCCAAGCGGATGTTGTCCAGCATTCACTGTCATTTTTGGTGGCAGGCTTAGAAAAGGGAAAGATTTTGTTAAGGCCTAGAAAGGATGCAAAGCCATGATCACACAAAGAGGCACGCTACACAGAAGAAGAAAGTATTTACAAAGTATTTTTTTAACGGCAACGAATTGAAAATATGGGATTGCGATATCTTTTCATTTTTCTTTTATTGCTGAAATATCGTGTAAAAATCTTCACAGACTGTAAGAACTCAGAATATGGTCGATAATTAATAGTAGATATGATGAGGTGAAGATCAAACACACCATTGACTAAAGTAAAATGATATAATAGATTACTTAAAACATTCAATTAAGTATTTCTAGAATGTCAAACAAATTCTAAGTAAACTTAAAATACATATCCAAAATGAAACATATGATCGTGTGATATTGCATATATATCATGAATAAAGAGGGTTTACAGAATTTGATACTAAGGCAATGTGAACAGAAGAAAACAGTGCATAACCTGCAGAACGAGCTTTGGTAAACTGTTGACAGAACGGGGGTCAATAGAGATAGTGAAAAGATAAAATTTTTGTAATGTCAACGAATACTCGTTGTCAATTTCGTAATGCACGTTGTAGTAGAGACTTTGTAATCGTAGATACAACTATAATAACGCCGTTGAACATTATTGGTGCCAGACGCCTCCGAATAAGGCTAACACTAATAGTACGTGCTCGATAAAACTCAGTAGTTTAGTAATCCGTATAGTGATAAATGTAGAGAAATAGTATAGTGAATAGAGTAGAGAATATCGGTCTGTATAGTAATAGAAGATAGAGTAGAAATAGAGATCGGTTAACTGGATAGACGAGAAATGGGGGATCGTTTATACGTCACGCTACCTCCTACTTAAGCGTTACCTATATGGTCACGTGGTCTAATTAATTCAATAATGGTTTGCTGTGTTTGCTCAGTGACCACCTATGTTCAAACTCAAGTGTTGGCAGAGAGACTTTATTCCTATATAACTAAAATTTACAGAGTTACAAAAGGCAGTTTATTGTGAAGTGACATAACACAGAGAAGAAGAAGAAGAAGAAGAAGAAGAAGAAGAAGAAGAAGAAGAAGAAGAAAAATATATTATAACGTTTAATGTGACTGTATTATGCAACATTATTTTATATGAAAGTTGTAAACAATAGAAGGGTTTTTCTACATATTCAAAAGAATTCAGTAAATTACAATACCATAGAATATACTATTGCAAATTTTTAATAATTGGAACCTAATATATATCGCATAGCGTTTTAAGCAAATCAAGAATTAATCTTATTGGAGACAGTTTCATATCTAATTATCACATTTTGTGTCAGGAATTCTGAATGATTGGGGTAAATGCGAGAATTATTCCTCCAAATAATATATTCTAAATGTGACAATTGTTAGATATTTGTTCTAGATCAAAAAGACAATATATTTCTGGACGGTAGTGCTTTTTGTACATGTGCCAGACTTTTACATATGTGATATAGCTACAATAAAAGAAAAGCAGCTTAGCCGTGCCTTTTATACAAATATTTTCATGCTAAATGTTCTGATTAGCTTTTTACTTTTGTACCTCGAACTTACAAACTTAAGCGCAGTACTAAACTGACAACTTTGTCCCAGCATTCAACAGATGAAATTGTTAGTTGCTACTGATCTTCTATGATAACAATTTCTTGTCTAGCCCTTCTTGCTTGTGGAAATTGCTTCCGGCTTCTTGCTTCTCAGTCAAGTTTTATCATCAAAAATTTAATTGCAATGTCAACTTTTATCATCTGATTTCTTAATTCTTGTTCTTTTATTGTTCCCTCTCGATAATAAACATTTTTTCACATATTTTTTTCGCAATTAGTAATGTCTTCTTAGGAAATTTATTGGATAATTTGCAGTGAAATGATTAAAAATATTTCAATTGTTTGTTTTTTTCTTTTAATTTCAGCATATACATGTAGAAATTTTCTACTTTATAATATGCATTTTGTTCAAATTTATTTTGGCAATCACAATGAACATACTAGTAATTAATTGATTGCTTTGATACCTACAAGTAAAACATTCATATGAAACTTTTGCCTTACTTAATAAGGCATATTGTAATTCAACTCCTAATTCAAATTCTAATTTAAAAATATGAAATCATCAGGTCGTACGATTGTCAGTTATAAATCTCTTGGACAGGATAAAGTCATTATATCGTTAAATAGTTTGATAAGTCGATACCAAGATATAGTGAGGATTAATTGACGCTTGCTTCATGGACACTAAGCGTATAAACATGCTTTCTTCTTATCTATTTACGCACTTACTATTTCCTACTTACCTCGTACTATTTGTAGTCGAGTTCGCTTCACCATGGACACTGTTAATTCCCAAAAGATAAATGGGGTTACTCATTACCTTCGAATTAATCAATCTGGTTATCTCATCCAGATTTAGTCTGTCATTTCGAGATCATTGATTCGGCTTTGTAATCAATATATAAACGTTGCTTAATCGTTTATATATGTTGTTTTGTAAGAAGCAATATATCTAATTAATATACGCTTATCCATGAAAAGAAGAACATCCGTCGTCAGCGAGTTATTCGGGTCTTCTAAAAGTAATTAATAATGTCATTCTGTATTAATTATGAGTCAACGAAAAAGGGAAAAACATGATTTAATGTAAAGAATCTGAATCAAGAATTAGTTTGGATCTCTTTAATCCGAAAATGTTTAATTTATAATGACATTCAGAGATTATTTGGGTAAAATTACAGATAAGGAATCTGTATTGCTCATTAGATTTTGTTAGAAAAATGAACAAAACGTTACACCATATGCTGTTATATTTTCAACAGGTATGATAAACTCTTTACTGGTGATATAAAATGGATTTTACGTTCTGTAATATAGTAACAACTCTATGTAGAATCTTACGAGGGTTTATTTGACTCATTGATCTCTAGTGCTAATAAACGTTATTTTATTGTGATGGATGGTTACCAGCGCGTGGGAGAGGGATCGTTTATTTTATTACCACAGGTTACGACAGTAAACCAAAAATCATTTGTTATTAGAGAATGGGAATTCGGTGGTTGCAAACACCAAAATTTAGATTAATTTCACATAAATCATTGTTTTTTTGTCTGATTAAATAGGAATGGCGTGATCCATTACGAGTTAATAGAACATGGAAAGACCTTCGCTGCAAGAATTTCTTCCCACTGCTGGGAAGTCGGAAAACCAAAAGTAAGTATTTGATAAATAATAATTATGTAGTTCTCCAGCATGGAAATACAAGGTTCAGTCAGTCAATTATGTGCCATGCGTGATACATGACTGACGAGGCAGATCTTTTTTTCCACAGTAGGTTGTCATTTTTTTCTGCGGCTCTCTGCTATTTTACCCATAGCTGGGTAAAGAAGAAAAGGAATCATACCTTTCACAAAGGGCCTTAGCACGTAAGTGTATTTAATGGATTCGACTGGAATTCTAACTCTAACTGGATTCCTCAATCCCATCTGCTATCCATTTTTCCACCGTGCCTCCTTACAACATTGCACTCTGCAAAAGACTCCAAGAAATAAACAAATTCATTACTAAAGTAGTTTATTCCACATACTTAACCAAATGTAGCATCTATATATTCTTATTCATTTCGTTACTAGAATATTTCAGAAAATACAGAACATTCAATAAAATAAAACAAAAAATTGAAAGCAATATTTCAAGTATTTTCCAGTAAATCCAAGATTTACTTTTAAGCGGGAAATAAAAGATTTACATTCCGTTTAGAAATGAAAATGTTTACATTTGTGGTAAATCCTATTCAAATAAATTTAGCTTAAAATTGCTTTTATAAGTTTATAGTAAAGCTAAATTACTTCCGAACACCACTATATGACAATTTTTAAATAAATAATGATGAAGAAATACAAAAATAAAAACGCCAGGAATTAGAGAATACATTTTATGTTATCACCGTTTAAAATTGTATATGCCTTAACCAAAACAGCAAAAGCGTTTCAGCATAAAATCATAAACTCTCGAAAAATTGGAGTTTGAATCATTTTTGACTTCCAATTTGACTATATATAACCGATTATTCTTACAGCATAGATACCGAGTTATTTTTCTAAGGAATAAATGTATTCAATTTTTTTGAAACCATATATGCAATTTTAACATTTTTTGGTCATGCGTGTAATTCTAAGGAAATATTTATGTTCCATTTTATTGGAAAAAAATAATTCGGTTTCTATACTGATGACACAGCTATTTACATATTTCTTTAAGTCTGATTTGTTATTCAAATTGGCAATGAAACTCAGAAATGACATAAAATCTGTAGTTAACTATGTCAAAAAATGGATTTTAATAAGTCTCATTATATTACATTTGAAATGGATCGATATAAAGATAAGTTCTATGCTAACGGTTTCTTTCCTCACACTTTTTGCGTATAGAACTCTTTTCCGGTTTCCTGCTCACCACTTAAATTTGATCATCAAAACCCTACAAGCAATGTAAATCGTCAGCATATATTTTCGTAATTTATGTTATTTTATTGTTCCTTAATAATTTTTTTCTTTTTCCAATTTTCTTCAATCCATAGTATATTGCATCTTAGTGGCTTCACTTCTGTGTTTGGAGAGTTTTTTTTTTGTTTTTTTTTACTGAAGAATAATATAATACAAAATTATTCATTATATTATGTCATTGTTGCTGAGAACATCGAATTGAAGTACCAATACTAAGGTTTCTGCGATATTATCATGTTGATTAATATCGTTATTAGAAATTCATCTTCACAAACAGAGCGATAAGAAGTGTAAACGTGAATTTATTAATGAACTTATTTTAATAAATTTAAAATCAGTTTTGAATATATAAAAATGTAATTCCTTATCAAACACTAACATTATATTTTCATATCTTCAGAACGTGAAGGAACATGTCATTGCATATATTACTTCTCTTAATTATTAGTGAATTGTTCCAACTCCATATTAAGGATAATGAAGTTCTTTCCCTTTGCCCTACAATGACAACGCACACTAGTATATAGCAATTACAAAATGAACCAATCTATGATGCATATGAAAAATTAATTCTATTAAGTAACATTTTGCAAATAAAGTATACCTAGCTAGAAAGCAATATATGCATCAAGGCATGCAATTTCTATGCCGTTAATAAGTACTGAAAACGAGAAAAAACGCTCAAAAATATATATATATATATATATATATATATATATATATATATATATATATATATATATATATATATATGTGTGTGTGTGTGTGTGTGTGTGTGTGTGTGTGTGTTAAGGAAAAGAACAAAAGCATAAAACTACAAACTCTGCCTGGAGAAAAATAGCTATAATTACCTTCTTAGACTAAAACAAGCTATTAAATAAACGCTCAGAACTCATCTGAAAATGCAAATGAGGAAAACAATTTTTACTACGTTTTTTAAAAATCGAAAACTGAAAAGTATAAATAAAATAAAAATAAATAAGCCAAATAAATTAATACAAATAAAAAATAAGTTAATAATAAGAAAATTAACAAACGACACTCGCCAAAATAAGCATTAGAATAAACTATCCACAATGCAATAGACTACCTGCAATGTACCACTGACCTGTATATCGAAATAGTCGTGAAGAAACACTACGATTGTGGCCGTTTGATTGTATTTAGCTTGAAACAGTCTGTCGCCCCAGAGTGCTGACTTCAATGTTCACTTTTATATTTACATACGCTCTATCTCTGATACTGAGCATTTTATCCGATAAACATAACATACCGTAAAATATATATATATATATATATATATATATATATATATATATATATATATATATATATATATATATATAGTTATAGTTATTTATGGTGTGACAAACTGCTAAAGCTAATAAAAGAGTACTATGCTCATATAGACTTTTGGAAAATTTATGTGTGCCTCACCAGTAGGGAATTTTATGCAATCTATTCTGTATATTCCTGCATTTGTCCTCTTGATTATGCTATCACATTTGATGATTATTATCGCTCTTATTATTTAAGACGAGGTGTTGAAGAATATTAGTTTAAGGTTTTCAGTGGTTGCTGTTAAGGACTTGGTAGGAAGGACTCCGTGCCTACATTTATTCTGTGTTTTTTGGGTTTATTATTTTTGTGTATTTTTGTATTTTACTTCTTCGTCTGTGCTTGAGGATTTCGAAGATATATTCACTGTATTTCTCTTTATAGGACACTACAGATGCTTAGGGCTCTTGAATAAACGCCTATGATTATCAGGATTTAATTTTATCGTTGTGATCTGTGCAGAAGTGTATAAAGTCGTTTTTATTTGTGGGAATAACAGCGGCGGACGTGTCGTTTTAAAGCTTCTTCGTTTTGTCTCGCTATCTTCCCATTTGTTTCTGATACTATTATATATCCCCCCACGCACACACATGTGTGTGTGCGCTCATGCGTGTGCGCTCGTGCGTGTGCTTTGTGTCTGTGTGCATGCTTTTTTTTTTTCATTTTGTGTGTGACTATTTTTTCCCTGTTGAGAAGTTCATAATTACCAATTTCATAAATTAATGCGAACATTCGTTCTCTGTGTATAGTTTCCATGAGATATCAATAGAGTATTAATGAAGAAATTAATATCAGTATAAGATTTAATGTAAGGATAAGCACTTTTGATGAAAATGTTTTTATAAAGAGTTTGTTTACTATCATGATTATTCGAATTGCATTTGTGCTAGATTAATGAAAACTTTGTATTCCTTATCTTAATCGATATCTTGATTTGTTTTACTTATTTTTAGATTCTGTTGTGACGATCGAAGCTTTGATGAAATTTTTTGTTTACATTAGCACCTGCTACAAAAGTGAGAATTATTGAAATTGAAGTACTAGGTAGAAGGAATAAAAAGAAAAACTATTGCGAATTTAGAATTGAATGTTAAAGTAAATGTCTGGCAAATGTAAATTTTATTGTCTTTATAAATACTTTTTTTTAAAAATAAATAAGACTGTCAATAAAACGATTGGCAAATAACTTTGTTTATTAGGTATGAATGAATATAAGAAATCAATACTTCAGCTACTTTAGAAGCTGGCATGATATCTCTTGGGAATTATCATTATTCAAGTAGTGGCTGATGAGATATGTGGGAAGGAATTTATTCTTGAAGCCGCTGATGAATTATCTTGCATAACATGTTTTCAAATTTGGTGAGGCTGATGAAATATCATTTAGATTATTGATCTTGTGTCGTCTTGATCTGGCAGATAATCGGAAATTTACACAAAATTTTTCTCAGATGATAAAAAGTTAATGCAAAAAGTAAGATTTTACACGAGCGGGTGAAGCATTTCGCTGGTATTACATAAATAGTTTCGAAATTGACGTGTTTAAGCATGAAATAATTAGATGTTTTCAGTTGAGATTTCTTCTTGGATTAATGCCGTAAATTACTTCTCGTAAATACCAGATGAACCCACAATTTTGTCCTTGGTAAACACCTTTATGTTCAGCCACGAAACCCCGCAGGAATCATTTTAATGTTTATACCAATGTGATACCTCCGATCTGAATAAACGCAAGGCATTTTGTGTCTGCTTTTAATAATCGTAAACATGTCCTTCCAGAGGCCACATTTTTTGGCCGACAGAATGAGTGAACGTATATCCACTAACAACTTTGGTTATCATGAAAATAGCTGCTCTTTCCTAGTGTGTTAATAAGAGTAAGTCTTCAATCACTCATTTTTTTCACACTGTTTGACGTGGTAATATTTTCTCGTAAGTTATCTTCTACTTCAGACACTTCTGGAGTATATTTGCCCGAATTTTACATCAGAAATGAGTCGATATTTTGTGATATGCATATAAACCTATCCATAGTTTCTGCTGTCATCTCTAAATTAGATTTCCACAAAGCATGTGGACTTGATAGTAGCCATGCAATTCTCTTTAAGAAATGTACTCTGTATCTCGCACCTATTCTCTCTAAACTAGGTAACGTCACTATTTTTTTAGTTTAAAATTAAGGTTTCAAATGAATTTTTAAAATGAAAAAAAGCATTCTTGAAGGTATCTTCTGAGCTTTAATTGAATGTTAAATGATTAAATTTACTATGTCTATTAAGAAAAATATTTTGATGTATTTCAAATATTGACTGCAATTTCAAAATTCTAAAATCAAAATATACTTTACCGAAACTTTATTTGATGTATAGTAGATTATTTAGCGTATAATTAATCTAATTCAAAGAAAGAATTTAAGTTTAAATAACACACAAATGGATTTAAAATCAAATAGGAGCAGTCATTACGCTCTTGTCACCGCTTGTCAATGAATTAACATGCAAAGATTAGGTTTTCCCATATTTATTGTTGTTCTGCGGAGACTTTATCTTTGCATAATTAAAGAAAATTTCGGGTAAGCGCCTTTT
Organism: Acanthosepion pharaonis; assembly: GCA_903632075.3. Lineage (NCBI taxonomy): Eukaryota > Metazoa > Mollusca > Cephalopoda > Sepiida > Sepiidae > Acanthosepion > Acanthosepion pharaonis. The sequence continues at coordinate 608,214 of CAHIKZ030000477.1, forward strand.
TACATATATTTTTAAGTAATCACTGAATGTAAAAATTTTGGAAAATATTCTCCGTAAACTAATTTTAGCAATATTGACTTAAATTTAACTATATTCATCGCTCTTATTTTCTGATAATGTGGTGTATGGTCGACCATACTGTAAAACAGAGGCACGTTACATAATATTATATTACATAATATTATTATACATGAAAATTTAAAACTTATTTTAAAATATTTGGTAGAAAATATATTGTATTAAGCTTTTCAATCTTTGATTTGTAAATATAGGTTTTACTTAATAATATCAAAATTAAGACATAATTCTAAAATATTTATATATTATAAATTATTATAATTAAATTTTTATCAAAAATGGAAATAATTCTTGTAAAAATTGATTATTCATTGAATTCTTTTTTTCTTAAGACAGTAGTATTCTTAATAAATCTTATTCATAAAAGGAATTAAATGATTTTTATTGAATAATATCAAATTTTTATTGCATTTTTAATTTTACGATTCAGAGTACATTTCGGCATATGAGTAGAAGCTTGAAAAAAAAAGTTGATTTACATTCCCGAAGATTACATGCTTTTAACTAATAAAAATTTCTACAATATTTAATTTTCTCGAAATTTCATGAAACTAAATAAGTGGGGGAGCATATGTAAAACTAAATATTTTTACCCAAATATTCTATAAAAACATTCAAAAATAATTTCATTCATTTATGAATAAGTCCTGAAAGTTGCATTAAAATTCGAAAATTATTTGATTTTTGCAAGAATTTCCAATTCGATGTGTTTTTCACCTGAAAAAAGGTGGTAAAACACTAATCTTAAAATATTACGTAGAGTGCTGACTAAAAAATAAGATATTTAACAAAAATTTCGAACCTGCTAGAAGTGATTAAAAAAACTAATAAAATATTAGAGAAATACTTTGGTCTTTCCTCTTATAAATAACAAAAACTTTGAAGATAAAACTTTGTCTTTATTAAAGTTGAGGCTTTTTTTCTTCATGCTATGCTGTTTTTTTTCAGCGAAAATGTGGAAGTAGCTACCCTAAACTCTACCATAAATTCCTTGACGCAACTCGCTTACCTGTTTATTAGATATCATCTGTAGTTCCTGTCTTTAAGGACTCAGCCGAACCGGCAAATCCTTCTAACTAGCTGACTATTATCATTATATCAATTTTGATTAAATACTACAGGCTCCAATAAATTCTGAATTGGTTAATCATTTCACCTCGCCGGCTCTTCATTCAAATAATCAAATTGCCTTTCACTTCTCTCTGAAATCCTGAGGTATTAATGGCTATTGCTGAAGCTTTAGATAAGAATGTTGAAGCTCGGGCTCTTGCTTTGGATATCTCGAAGGTATTTGACAGGGTTCAACATGCTGACCTTTTTTGAAGTTGAATAGGTATAGTACTTCTGAACGAATGTTTGAAAAGTTTCAGTTTTCTTATCAAATCGCCAAATGAAAGTTGTCTTGAAATGTTACTCTTCTAGATATGTTTATACTAATGCAATTCTCCTTCAAGTATCTAACACTGGATCTACGTTATTCCTAATTGTAGAAAACTACATTTCTGATGTCATCAGTTCTCAACTGGTTATCTGTGATGATGACAGAAATATTTGTTACTCATTTGTTAATAATAATTCTGATAGATTCGATAAGCCCAAATTAGCGTCTGAGCTAAAAATGATCTACAGTCTGTTGTTGTTAATTGCCGAAAGAGATGACTTGTTAATTTTAACGCAAGTAAAACTATCATTTAATGATACGATATAAAATGCAAAATGCTCTCTTTAATCATATACGATAAACCATTTTGCCTTCAATTAACATGGCTGATATTAACCTCCATGTGAGCGAAACATTGGGCTTTCTCATGCTAACATTTTCCTGAGTCATAAAGTGGAATGATTATATTGACTCTATTGCTACGACAGCTACTAGGAAAGCTGTTTAACTGTGTCGTGCGAGACAATTGTTCTTCTCAGAGACTATAACTTTCACTTTTATACGCATACCATGTTAGACATTTTCATGACGGTCGTCCTCGAGTATAGAATCTAGAGGTTGGCAGTGAATATTTCGGAGACAGTAGGAAAGCCTACTTTAGGTTCGCAGTGGATATCACAGCAGAGTGTAGTTCATCCTTCTCCTGGTCGCCTTTGGTCCTTCCGGTAGGAGGAAACAAGATGGCCGCCTTTATACACGACGAATACAGTGTTGGGCGGCTTCTGATTGGTCAACCTTCCATTGGTCGACTATAAAGGGAAATAAGTCATTCTGACTCGACCACTAGTTATAGGTATATGTACCCAAAAAACCGTAACATACCATTCATCCATACATTGAATATTGTTGTTATATGCTTCTAAAATATACTTAAAGATTTTATATAAAATGCAAAGAAACATATGCAATGTTATTGGTCCTGACCTGCCATTTCAATTTCAGTCACTTTCTCCACGCCGTAACATAGCTTCTATTCTAATTCTATGCTATTCTAGCTTCTATAGTCAATAAATATTTTCATGGTAATCGTTCTAAGCTTTCTTCTTTGATGTCAAGAATTTAGAAATTTAAGCAGATTGACGAATAGATCTCATCATTTTACAGTCAAAATGATCACATATAACCGTAAGTTCTATGCTACTAGTTACTTCTCTCCCACTTCTCGTTGCTGGAATTCTCTTCAGGCTTATTTCTTTCTAGTCAAATTAATTTTCAAAAACCTAAATGCATTGCCAATTGTTATATTTTGTCTCTTCATTTCCTTTTCATTTATTCTTCTTTCTTAATGATCATTTTTTCTTATACTTTCTCACATTCAGTAGCCACTTGCGTCTCAGTGGCTTTATTGCCTTCCTTGAGAGGAAATGATTAATAAAATGAAGAATTCGTCTCGTGCTCAATTTTTAATGTCTTGCGTTCAATCCTTATTTACAGCTTTTGCCATGTCCCAAAATAAACGAACATGTTGTTGACTGAATCTCCATGCTTTAATGAAATAGTTGTTCATTAACTATTATCTATGAGTATGACTATGCTAATATAGAAAACGTATGTGTCAGTTTGGTAAGTTAATGTGTATTTTCTATCACTAAGTGCTTACGGTCATATCACTGTGAAACACCGGTTCTCGTACGATCAAGGTGGTTAATCAATGTCAATCCTGGTCAGAAACTAGATGGGTAACAGTTGTGGTAGGATCCACCTAATTTGCATAGTGGAGTACCGACCATATAAATATGGTTGGTACCGGGAAGAGAGGGAGGAATCAAGAGATTCAACCAGAGACTCTGCCCGACTGCGACTCAGTCAACACATTTTCCAGGAACGGTCTTACCAGGAATATACAAAAACTATATGTAAATATTGTGTACACTTTCTTGTTACAATACATTTTGTTCTAAGTACATTTTGTGTTGCATTATTCCATGCATTAGTCAAGTTTCAACAGTAACCACTTGATAATACCAGGTGCTTTAAGCTTGGATGTGCGAGTGGTGTAATGGAAAACGGCTCCGATTTGGAAAACGGAGAAACGAGTTCGAATTCTAGTCGGGTTATTTATATTCACTTACGCGCATATAAACTTCGGAAAAGTATGAATACACTTAATCTCCCCCACAGCTATGGATTAATGATAGGACTTGTAAATAATTATTATCTCGAAAAACATTCTAACAGTCTAAAAATAGTTTTTATGACTTCAAATAACCTCCAAGTGGTTAACAATTCGGAAAAAAAACAATGGATTTGTACATTAATAAATGTTATTAAACCAGCATAAAATTATGAGTTTCGAATAGCCTTGATCCACTCAGATGATTAAGGTTTGTTTGACTGGTTTTCCTTACTGGTATATCTACCAGCATGGGAAGGGCACCTCAAAGCGGTGTAATGGTTAGCAAGCTTGTCTTGCTGGAACAATTACGCCTGGAAAGTGAGTTTGATTCTCACTGGGTGCCCCTTCTTTCAGCCTTGTGCCACATTTAAGCTATGATTGGAATATCACTATCTACCAGCAGGCAACGATTAATGCCGAAATATAAACACGAAGAATCAAACTTTATAATTAAATCAAAAGAATGAGATTATTTCATTATTTAATTATAATTACTTAGCTGTATTTAAAAAAGAAATCATACAACATCAAAAGAAGAGTGGAAAATTACAAGATATGAGATTAAACATAACACAATATTCGTCTTTGATATTATATACCATGGCATCAATTATAATATAAAATATACTGATTGTCATTTTACTATGAAAACGTATTGATGGTAATACTATTTTGCAAAAATATATTGCTGGTAATTACACTACCAAAATGTATTGTAATCTTTTTATAAGAATGTAATGCTGGTATATTTTTAATATAAAAGTGATTTTTTTATATATTTTCCTAATGCTTTGCTGTTAGATTGGGGGTACATTATTTGTTCAGACCTGGGATCTTAAGTGTTACCACCACGAGTCACTGTGAACCTGGGAATAACAGTAATTAAGAGTTGGTTCCGGTGCTCCTCAAAACCTCCGAACTCCCGATCAGAAGACTTGATGTAGAATGTAGTTTATTGTCATACAGAGGTCGGACTATTACGTTAAAATAATTTATAACCTATTATAACATATTTTTATGGGCATGTATAACGAGTGTAAAGCATTATGAAACGAGAAACAAAAAGGTGAGCGCGAACCTAGTGTGGTTGGCGAAACAAATGTCAGTATTTACATTCGCAATGATATATTTATTCACTTCTATCAATTTTACTCAATATTATTGCCAATGTAAACTTGCGTCTCTTAAGATCATGGCAGTCGGTGTGAAGTGATCTCACTACACTATCGAATAAATATCTGAGCGAACGATGCTAAACAGTGAGTTACGTTATTAAGTTTGTGCTATTCATGCACAGGAAGAATATTTTTGTATCACCATGTAAGAAACCAACTCGACACACACGTGGCTTGGAATTTAAAATTGCTAATATTCTATTAACGTTAGCAATTTAGCAAACTCGACACACGAGTGGCTTGTAATTTAAAATTGCTAACATTTTATTAACGTTAGCAACTTAGCAAACTCAACCCACACGTGGCTTGTAATTTAATATAGCTAACATTTTATTAACGTTAACAACTTAGCGAACACGAAACACGCTTGGGAACACATGGCGAAACACACATAGCGAATTCGACACATACTTGGCTTTTATTTTCAAATTACTGACATTTTATTAACGCTAGCAATTTAAGTCGACATACACGTGACTTGTAATTGAAAATAGCTAACATTTTATTAACGTTAGCAATTTAGCGGACATGGCACACACGTGGCTTGGAAATTAAAATTGCTAATATTCTATTAACGTTAGCAATTTAGCAAATTCGACACATGCGTGTTTTGTGATCTAAAATTGCTAATATTTTGTTAACGCTAGCAATTTAGTGAACTCGAAACACGCTTGGCTTGTAATTTAAAATTGCTAACATTTTGTTAACGTTAGCAACTTAGCAAACTCAACACACACGTAGCTTGTAATTGAATATAGCTAACATTTTATTAACGTTAGCAACTTAGCGAACACGAAACACACATGGTTTGTAATTTAAAATTGCTAACATTTTATTACCATTCTCAATTTAGCGAACTCGACACATAATTGGCTTTTCTTTTCAAATTACTGACATTTTATTAACAGTAGCAATTTAACGAACTCGACACACATGTGGCTTGTAATTGAAAATTGCTAACATTTTATTAACGTTATCAATTTAGCGGATTCAACGCACACGTGGATTGTAATTTAAAATTGCTAACATTTTATTAACTTAAGCAACTTAGCGAACTCGACACACGCGTGGTTTGTAATTGAAAATTGCTAAGATTCTATTAATGTTACCATTTTAGCGACATCGACACACACGTAGCTTGTAATTTTAAATTGCTAACATTTTATTAACGTTAGCAACTTAGCGAACTCTACACACAAGTGGCTTGTAATTGAAAATAACTAACATTTTATTAAGGTTAGCAATTTAGCGAACACGGCACACACATGGCTTGTAATTTAAATTTGATAACATTTTATTAACATTAGCAATTTAGTTAACATTGCACACACGTTGATTGTAATTTAAAATTGCTAACATTTTACTAACTTTAGCAATTTCGCGAACTCGACACATACGTGGCTTGTAATTAAAAATTGCTAATATTTTATTAATTTTAACAATTTTAAATTACAAGCCACGTGTGTCTCGAGTTCGGATTGTTAAATTAACATATCAAATATGCTTTCTTTCAACCAATGAACAAAAGTGATTAAGAAGTACAATTCAGCAATCTGATCCTTTAACACCCGCTAACAAATTGATGTAAAATATGTTTGATTTCATTCGAAAAACCAAAGACAATGATATATTGCATAATACGCATTTAGATGTCTCATAATTGTCGTGTTAATAATGAAGTGCTGTATTCATTATAAATAGGTGGCACTGAAATCTGCATTTGGATAACCAAAAATGCATGCAACATACTAAACACAGTATCAAGAAATAAAAAAAAAAACTTCATTAGAAACATAGTAGAGAGTTCTGAAGTGTTAGAGTATGCTTTGGTTTGGTCTCTTTAATGCCATAACAACCGTTCATGGGTCATTTAATGCCGAAACTTAATTTCCTTGGAAGTAATAGTAATTTCTTTTACAAAAAAATGTATTGATTGTACTTTTTTGTCTGTAATATTCCCAATTTCCATGCCAAAATATATTACGGGTAATATTGTTTTTTCCTTGCAAAAATGCATTGCTGGTAATTTTACTATGAAAATATATTGCTGGCACTTTAACTATAAAAATGTATTTCTACAATTTCATAGTGTTTTGACCCCTTGTTTGGTGGTTCACTATTTAACCATTGCTGGGAACACAACAGGAGCTATCACCCTCGATCAGAATGGACATGGGAATCACGGCAATGTAGAGGTGGCTCTACGCTTCTAAAAAAACACCCGATCATAGGTATTCTTGATGGATGTAGTTTATCTGCATACCCAGGACGACTGAGCTGTTACGTGATATCTGTCCTCCTATATAGCAGTGAGCGCTAAACAATCTGCTCAATCAGGAAGAAGACAACTGAAGAAACAGGAATGTGGTTCTACAAAAGCATGTTGAGGATACCATTGATCGAAAATTTGAGCAACGACGAAGTCTTAGAGAAAATGAAGACAAAAAGGAAGGTTGCAGTTAGCATCAAGAAGAGAGAGTTGAAATGTATTTGGAAAATAATGAGGGTATAGTGTTTAGAAAATTTGATACGCACAGAATTGTTTAAAAGCAAGAACAACAGACGAAAACATCACATAAACTTATTGAGCTTGAGCAAATGGATGGCGGAACAATTTTTATGAGAAATAACACAGAGACAAAATTTATTAAGAGATACAAAAGACAGGAAATTGTGGAGAGCCATGCACGCCTACTTCCTGAATGGACACGGCAGAAAAAGCAGAAGTCTGTTGTTAAAATTATTGTGGAAAATATTGAGATATTTTCCTTTTCTTCAACAGATATCATGATGACATTTTGCATCGAAGAAAAAGCAATAATTACTTCTGCCACTAACAATGTTTTTGATAAAATATAAGTGTACTTAACTCCTTTAATGACAACTGTAGGTATCTATCACTCAAATAAATTTGCATAGTCAGTATTTTACTCTCTTGGCAGTCAACTTTCCTGATCTCAACAAAGTATGGAAGTTGATATGAGAGACACAAATTTTGTAAGTACTATAAGAAATATATATTTTATTAATATTATCTCGTCAGTTTAGAATTTTATATGGATGTCATGTATTTCAATTCAGAAATGTCTAATCTGTGTACAAACACTTTCTTAGATCGATGATTCGAAAAAGGCTATGATGGAATGAAATTTTTGTGTTTTAGTGAGGACTATATTTTTTTTCTAATCACGTTGACATGTGCTACAAAATCAGAAACAATAAATTGTTCCAAATAACACAATCTATATCACTTATGTTCTTTAGCCCAGAAAGCAACAACTAAAATGGATTGCAAAATTATGACAAAATAATGACTTAAATAGGGAATCACACTAAAAAAAGTTTACTAACAACCCCTTCTCATCACTAATGGAAATGAGAGACAACAGCTAGGGGATCTCAGAAACTCGCTTTCGAGAAAATTGGTTTTAATAGAAAGAAACTTCAAATGACAATAGTACTGGTTGGGCGTAGAATTAACACCGAATATTTCTTAAATGGAAACGTCTAATATTTCTATTATATTAATGTGTGTGGTCGTATGGTCGTGCTGATATTTTACAGGATTTATTCGGGGGGGTACAAAGGCCTTTATGTTCGGGCCTTTAATTTTCACCAATATTTTAAAAAAGAATTAATTTATATATATATATATATATATATATATATATATATATATATATATATATATATATATTGATGTATCCCTAAAGAGGTTTTAAATAGACAAATGTGGAATTAACACCAACACGCGCGTAGAGGAGTGAAGAGAGATTTATTTTAAAAGAGAATACACTACTGAACATCAAGGAATCGGGTGGCAGTCTAGTAATTACCGAAGAAATCACCCAGATATGTTCTGTCCTAAGACCATATATCAGTTTGGTTATTTTTATAGATAGAAACAAATGTTTCATTTTAAAATCTTTCTCTAAATATATCACGAAATAATTTCGTCTTTCATATTACACAAAAGAAAAATAATTAGAAACAAAAACGTCATATATATGAATAAAACGGATATATTTTAACAGAAACCGATGTAAGTTTCATTAAAAGTCCGTTTCCAAGTTGTTTATAATATAAAATATACACCACATATATAAAGCAATATAAGATGTAACGAATAGAAACTTGTAAATTAAGTAAAGCGTTTGAAAACAATCTATAGAATTCCAAAGTAAAACAGAAAGGTTAAGACCTTGCGGGAGTTCTTAGGTTTATATGGATCAGGGGCGGCATTAAGAATAAGAGACAGTGTACAAAGTGGTTAAGTGAAGACAGCGAGGAACGTAGGATGTATGTTAAGAAAAAAAAAGATGTCAGATGGAGGAAAAATTTGATTGATTAGTGTTCAATGGGTAACAAATGTAGATGGAAAGGAACAGACAAAAGATGGAGAGAGAAGATATAGTTTTTTTCAATGAGTACACAACAATTTTGTCAGTGGGTGCTAAAGTGTTTGAAAATTGATGAGGTAAGTGTGAAAATGTGGTGTGGTAGACGAAATAGTTTTCATGGCTCTAGCCCGTTGACTTACGCACGTCATTTACCCCCTCACGCATATATATATATATATATATATATATATATATATATATATATATATATATATATATATGCCTGTTTGTGTGATTATGCTCAGAATAGTGCGCAATTGGAACAGTGTGTGTCAATCTAGAAGTGTAAGGGCGACAGTCAACATTTGAACACTATAATATCAGAATCTGATTTTATGACTCTGTCGAAGATACAGGTGGTTTACTTATGTTGCTATGCATAATACCATGTTCAAATTAATATATATATATATATATATATATATATATATATATATATATATATATATATATGCGTGTCTGTGTACAGGGTAGGACAACATAATTTGAACAGTTGCAAAATTCACTCTTATATTTCAAAGATCTATTATATTAAAAACTTTAATCAAAACTTCGTAATTGCAAGTCATATCTATTGCAAATACATTTATTTATCTAATTTACTGTCTTTGTCTTATTTATTTTTAGAATTTAGTAAAATTTAATCTAAATGCGTGACCTCTCCGAGTTCGAAAAAGAGCAAATTTTTGGAGCTCGCGTGGCAGGAGCCTCGATCATTAAGGTTGCTGAACTGTTTGGTTTATCAAGAGCTACCATATCACGAACACTGATGCAATTCGAGAAACAGGTCAAGACCTAGCAACCGTAGCAATTCGGGCCGAACTTACAAACTTACTGACAGGGACTGACGTGCATTGAAACGCAATGTGGCAAAATAAAAATCATCGAACAAATGTTGCAAAAGTGACTACTGAGTTGAATAACCATCTGAATAGTTCAGTTTCTACTAAAACTGTTCACCGTGAGCTCCATAAGGCTGCATATCATGGAAGAGCCGCTGTGAGGAAACCTCTTCTCTCCACTCGCAACATTCAAAAGAGGTTGAAGTGGTGCAGAGGTCACAATGTCTGGTCTGCAGAACAATGGAAGGAAGTCATATTCTCAAACAAGTCCAGTTTTTCTCTTTTCTCAACTTCAGGGCGAGTTTGTGTGGAGGCAGCCCAAATAAGCTTACAACCCTGACTGCCTTCTCCCAACAGTGAACCATGGAGGTGGATCAGTGATAGTTTGGGCCGCCATATCATGGAAATGTCTCAGTCCAGTAGTTGCTCTGCAGGGTAGAATCAACAGCTAAGATTACCTGAATATTTTGGGAAACCAAGTTCATCCAATGGCCAAGACTTTATTCCCTGATGGTGACTGCATCTTCCAAGACGATAATGCTCCAATACATACCGCTCCAATCGTTAAGAATTGGTATGAAGAGCATGAAAGTGAGCTAGAACACATGGCGTGTTATATATCTTTACATAAAATAATCGATATTTTTTAATTCTGATAAAATAGTGTGTTAATATAATATTTCATTACAGAAATTCAAAAAATATGTAACATAAAGAGATTTTTTCATCAGATTGTGTATAAAAACTTATCTTCGGTTTCTCTGTGTTAAGCCCCCCTCCTCTGCCTTCAATTTGACACGCTGTGAGTGTCAAATATTCTAAGCCCTCTTTACTCATTATCTGCCCTATAAATTTCAAGTCTCTCTAATCTCTAGTATAAGGATCAATTTGATTTCAATAACATTTTGTTATTGCTCACATGTTCAGTCAACGGAATACTCAGCATCCGTCTGTATAATTACATTTTCTTAGCCTCAAGCCTCTTCTTCATCAGTGAGGAGATTTTAAAGCATTCACTGACAGGAGGAGGAACATTAAATAACAGTAAATTTTTCGATTCTTTCTTTCTACCGTGTTTTTTTTTCTGTTTCTTAATACTTTACTGATTTTGCGAAGGCATCATCCACTATCCTAATATGTCTTCGGAATTGGGACTGGTGTATTCATCCATGTATTGAAACACTCCCCCACACACATATGTGTCCGGTGTGTGTGTGTGTGTGTGTGTGTGTGTGTGTGTGTGTATTATAATTATTGTTTTAAATGATTCCATCGCGACACAGAAATTACTATGTTTCGAAACTGAAACTCAAGTGCCAAAATTTAATTTCAATGATGATGATCGTTTCATTCTCAAGAGATGTTTGGAATAACTAAACGAGTAAATGTTTTACTCATTTATATTTTGGAAATAGAGGTGTTATCTGGGGTTTCTTTTTCATAATCAAGGGGTCTCTGCTTTGAGCAATGTAGGAATGTGTAAATATGTCATGATTTTGAGACGTGAAAGGTGAGGATGGGGGATTTTTTCTATGTGCAATGGCCTTTACTATCAGGGTCTGTTGTTTTTATTACTATCTGTTAAAACTTATTTTTTAAATAAAAACGAAATTATAAAAGAAATTTGGATCATAATACTAACTGTTCTTTCCTATTACATCAATACAGACACACACATATATTTATATATTACATTTATAGTTTGGAAAAAAGGTGTTATCCGGGATTTCTTTTTCATAATCAAGGGGGCTCTGCTTTGAATAATGTAGGAATGTGTAAAAATGTCAAGATATTGAGTCGTGTAAGGTTGGTATTGTGGATCTTTTCTGGGTACAATGGCCTTTACTATCAGGCTCTATTGTTTTTATTACTATCTGCTTAAACTTCTTTTTTTTTAAATAACAAAAACTAATAAAAGAACTTTGGATCATCAAACTAACTGCTCTTTCCTATTACATCCATATAGACACACACAGACACGCACACATACACACAACCACACACACACACACACACATATATATATATATATATATATATATATTTACTTGGTTGATTTTGATATCTTCAATTAGTAATTTTCATTTCGGAATATTTACTTTTACTAACAAAAATACGTTCCGTCGTCATGCAATTGATGCTTAGTCCTTTCTTATTGCTTTACTTCATTACATTATGTAATAGTTTTTATAGTTTCCTTCTTGTGTGTGCTATTACAAGTGTGTCAGCTGTATACCTAACACTATTATGAATGTGGCTGCGAATATTGTATCCTTGTATGTCATCTAATTATCTCAGAATCCCTTCAGTGTATAGGTTGAATAATCCAGTGAGAAGACACACCCGTGTTTTAGCGTCTTCTTTTTATTTTTCTGCATTTACTGAATTCATTTTGTATCCGAATGCAGGTGTTTTTCTGCCTTTATGATTTTTAGATTATTCTTATATCCTTCACATATATATCAGGTTTATCTAACAACAGTTATTTTTGACGAAATTTATCAAACGCAAAAATATGCTAAACTTAATAAATATTTGGAATTCTTTTCTTTATATCATGAAAAAATAAATGAGATATAATTTACTTTATTTATAGATATCTTGTGAAAAATTTTCTGTTGGATATACATGTAAGTATTGGTATTGATATGATGGTGATGATATGGATGGATCTGTAATTTACTTGTTTTAGTTCATCAATTTCAGATTTATAATTCTTTAGCAATAAATCTCATGTATAAATTTTGAATTTCTGTTTAATTTTGTTTAAACATTAATAATGAAATAACTAAACGAGAAAAGTTTTACGCATTTATAAATTTGATATTTTTTTTATACTATTTGGAAAAAATAATTTTAACTTTTTCCGTTTCTTTGGTATTTGGCATTCAATTTCTCTTCAGTAATAAATCCACAATGTTCCCTTTAAGCCTTGTTACTACATACAAAGACAGTTTTCTTATTTTAAATTTCCGACTAATTGTTTGTTCTTTTACGAAAATATGCAATTCTTTGTATATGTCTCACAATTATTTCCAGCAATACATTTGGTGAGTTTTAGTCATGTTGCATTGTCTATGTTTGTAAATTGACCTGAAAAAAAAGTGGATTAGTAAAGGAAAGTAAAATTATAAAAAGACCTAGAACGAACACAGAACTAAAACAGAGCACGAAAGAAGAACGCATGCGCAGTGAAATTGTCCTTTTTCAAACAGCTGTCGGAAGTGTTAGTTAACAGAAGAACAAGGCAATGCCGAACGAGGTTTGAACAAAACAATTCCCACGAGACACCAAGAAAATCATTTACCAAGATTTGAATCTCAACGTGTAAATTGTGCTAAAAACATAATTAATCACAAGAGGAAACGGTAGACAGTCTCGAAGCCAACAGATTAAGCATTTCTGTTTGCCGTTAAAAAAATCACATAAAGAAACTGTCGCCATTTATAGACGAAAATCGAGAATTTAAAATAGCAGAATTAATAACAATTCATTTTATAAAGATAGTATTATCAGAGTGTATGCATGCTGTTTCGCAACGGAGGCAAAAAATAATACTCATCGGATAACAAATACCATAATCGTCATAAAGGTATATAATAGTGCCTTACCTTCTATATATGCTAATGAATCTTAGTTGAAAATATTTCGAATGGAACATCAGGTTTTAGAATTTTGTCCTTCAATGGGAACGCAAACCTGTGATGCTGCTGGTCATATGCCGTACCGTTTGTAGCAAAGTTTAGGATCTTACCAGCAATATAGAAGCCTGCTAAAAATATTATCGAGCATATGTGCAGCTTTATATAGTTCAATAGAATATGGCACTGATTACAAATCACAGTAATTACAGATGCAACCTCAAATTAAAGCTATCGTAGATAGGATCATTAAAAATATCATTGCTTATACTTTGCCATAAAAATGTTACAAGTCCTTTAGGAAACGAACAAACTCAACAAGCAGCAGGACGCAATCTTCCCACTTTTATTGTGAGATTTGTATTAGAGCGAGACAGAAATAGTGATTAAAAATATCATAACAAGGATGGATGAAGTAGTGATAATTTTCAGCAACTACCATTGGAAGGAGATTTTCGGGTTTATGTTAGAAAACATGAACTTCTTATCACCAAGCTGACTATATAGATTCTCAAACGAAACTGAAACGCCAAACGTGTTAATCTATCATGTTGGAAAAGCAGGGAATCAAACTGAACTTAACATTAATCACGAAGTTCTTAACATACATTGACGCAACTGTATTAGCCTTTTGCAATACAATGTTGACAAAGATGCTTTTTTGACCTGCATACAACTGAATTTTCAAGAAGGAAATTATTTCACCAATTGATTCTTAATATTTCTATTCAATCTGAGACTAATAACTTATGTTAGATTTCGAAGATGACGTAGAATATTTTAACAACATCAGTGGCTTTCTGATTACTTAGTTAATGTAGCAGTGGATGCGGCAATAGAACATTGCTTTAGCATTATAAGTTCAAGTCACTGCCAAGGATAGGAAATGAGAATATGCTTAAAAATTGATATTTTTGTCTAAAATGAATGCACTTTTCATTATAAGACTGCAAAGCTGTTAATATATCTAAGTTTATTTCTCTCTATATATGTTCGCGTATGAACACCGAACTTTAAAAATGAAATCATTTCCCCACCGACAAAGCCACTACGACGCAAGGTGCTACTGAGAGTGGGTGATAATTAGAAGAATTTAGTAAATAAAAATTACTTTAAAAAAAAACTTGCATTTAATTATTTGAAGATTATAAGTGTCAGGAAAGTAAAAAATAGGAAGAAAGTTCCACGGGTCGGAAGCTAGAGGAAATAAACAATAAGTATGTAACTTATGGTAACGTTTAGTTATTCAAAGAGTAAAACGAAACCTAGTAGTCAATCTATAAGAGAGCTTAAAGGCCTGTCACGTCACAGTGGTGGAAAAGTGACCGAAATCAAGATAAACATGTCGGAGCAGATAGCGTTACAGACCCTTTTGGATTTTGTCGAGAATCTCGAGAGATATAGCAGGAGCGCCAAGCGAGATTTGGCAGCAATATTCAATACACGGACGAATGGTAGATTTATAAATATGCAAGATGGATTCTAAAGAGTGAAAATTATCTGGAACAACAAAGTGGAACCAACATTCTTAGCAAAAGACTTAGCAATCGATTCAATATAATCATGCTAGATGTTTGGAGTAATTCTTAGCGCGCGATCTACCTATATTATTTGAGGTTTACTCATCGTAACTATATCACAAAATTGAGATCAACTGTAAATACCAATTTATCTCTCCATTACATACAGTGGACATGAAGCGTATAATAATTGTTCGGTTGTTTTTTGTAGAGATTTTATATTTTTATTTATTTATTTTTGGCATGACGACACTTTTTTTCTTCCCATAGCTCAAGATACACACATAAAAATGCACGCATTCCGTTACAATTAAAAAACAACAAAAGATTGAAAATTGCTAAAAGAGTAAGCGAATGTGCTCGGATATACAATACATTGGGACAATATTTGCACAACTTATTTCCAGAAACAATAAATAAAAAAGTTAAACTCAGTACTTTGGGAGTGGTCTTTAATAAAACTCACATACACACACACGCACACACAAGCACATGTGTGTGTGAGAATAAAAAGAGAGACGAGGAAAACTATACTATGCGACGCGTTTCGTCCTCTACGGGACTTTATCAAGACGATGTCGGATTTATTATGCTGCATACATTTATATACAGAGACGAGAATGTTATTGTTTTATTAAGGCTTATAAATTTGAGACCATACATAAATGTCCAGCAAGTAATTAAAAGCTCAGTCAAAACGTGTGGAGGACAAAAAGTTTCATATTTAAAAGTCTGCTAAAAAGTAAAGTGTTAGCGAAATATATATTTTTTAATGAATATTGTTTGGATTGAGTTTAGATTTTTATTGCATAAAATGGTCGTTTGTGCTGTGCATATTCAAATCCAGAAGTGGTGGATGTAACCGTTTCCTTTAGATTTTTCAATATATTTGCAGATATGTATGTTGGCTTGGGAATGTAATATTTCATTCAGAAAAGGAGAGATTGGATAAAAAAAAAAAAAAAACGAGACGTAGATTTATATTTTGATAATATTCGATAGCGACACACTTGAGAATTTTCCTTCTGAGTAAGCTACTTTCTATTTTGATGAGTGCGGCAATATTTAGATCAAAATTGTGGTCGAAGTTGTTTCTGCGTATGACTAATGTATTTCTTAAATTGCAATGTAGGAGATCCCTTTTGTGTTCATACATACGTTGTTTTTTTTTTTAATTACTGCATGTTTTTTCCACTGTGTTGTGAGGAACAATTTCAGCAATTTATTTTATGTATACCTGCTTCTGAATTATTATTTTTATAGGTGATTGTAGTTCTGATCATATCCATAATGGTCTTGTAAAAAGTTGTGACCATTTGGATGTAGTTTAGATGGGATAATTTGTTTTGGATAATGGATGTTATGAAGTTGATAGGTACTGTTATGTATCTGTTTTTGTTTAGTTTATTATGGTGGGCAATGTTGTTATTTTTATTTTATTTTATTTATTTTTTGCAGTCATGTATTTTTTGTGCCTTTCTCTTTTGCTTTATGGATGAAGTTATAAGGATATCTGGGGTTTCTGTATCTGTTATATATATATATATATATATATATATATATATATATATATATATATATATATATATATATATATATATATACATTACGCCCCAAGCAAGTCGTGGAAGCCACTAGGATGCAGGGGTTGCAGAAGATTTGGAGCGAGAGCAGATGGGAGAGATAGAAGAAAGGATGAGGAGAAGGATAGTGGATAGATCAAGGTAACTGGAGATGCTGATTGACATTACATTTGAATAGTTGGAGATTATAGCTCTCAGCGAAACAGTAATTGCTAAGGGTGTTCCACAGGCGAGAGGTGCGAGGTATGAAGCTATTCGAGTAGAAGACACACACACACACACACACACACACACACACACACATATATATATATATATATATATATATATATATATATATATATATAATGTGTGTGTGTGTGTAAAGAATTAATCGATTTATTTTTAATTCTATATTTCATACGTTATTTTTAGAAGATACACCGGTTTGAGGAAACGCACGTGTTTATTTTTAAATAGTGTTTATTCTATTTATTTGATACTGAACTCGTGATGACTTAACAGGAGGATTCAAACTTGCATTATTCTTTGCCGGAGAAACGACCGTCAGACCACTCGATTACGGAGATCGTAACAGACCAGCATGTTTCTATTTACCTTTCTAAAATAATCTAGATCTCCTCACTTAGATTTTCTCGAGAGCCATATGTGTTCAGTTTCATATTTCATATCCTAAAGAAGAATATATATACATATTTTTTAATCCGATATTTTAATTACTTCACACGTTATTTTTAGTTTATACCCTTATTTGAATAGACACCCCGTTTCAATGTTTCACTCTTATTTTAGACGAAATAAACTAAATTTAATGGAAAAAAAAAGAAAACGCTGCGTCTACTCCAGTCCGTGTATTCACTAAAAATAACGTTTGATGTCGCTATCTATTTGTGTGTTGTGTGAGTGAGTGTTTGGGTGTGCAGATCGATATACATTGTTTAACTTTAGTGTTCGATTAGAGAGATGTCGCAAATTAATTCTATTCCCCTTAAACACCTGACAACCCCCGTTATCTTCCTTCCTCTTCACTACCTTGCCTCCTTTTCCTGCCCTGACGTCGGCTGACCGCATCAAGGAACATAGGGTAGGAATATCAAAATTAGCACATGTTACTAATTCAGTTTCTTAACAATCAATCGTCAGTCGGTTGAACAATCAATCACTCATTCAATTTGGAAACTTAGAGACACGTTCGCGTCTAAAGTCTGCTACACACAGATTTGGACTTCGTGGAGTTAGCGAGAGGTCCAGAGAAGAAACAGTAGCAACTGAAGCGTTTAAATACGGTCCAGAGGTTTCAGAATAATGTTAGATAGAAGTTAACCATGTGGAGGTCCACGTAGAGGATTAAAAATAGTTCTCCAAACTGCATTGCTAGTATGATTGTATAGCGACACTATTTATGTGCTGCGCTAATGTACATTAATCAAGAAAGCAAACTATAAAATACACATTGCAATGTCTATTCTAACACTCACAACCTCCCATTCATATATATAGATACCGAGAGAGAGAGAGTCATCCACAGACAGACTGTTTCGCAGCACTTTAGTGTGACTAGATATCCGACTGCTCCAAGCCAGGATCGAAACCGGAACGATTTGACATCAGTCAGATATCCTACCCCTAGATCACGAAGAAGGTTAAATTTTTAAGTTTTTGTCATACGAAATACACCACACATATAATAAAAAGGCTTAAACGCTAATATTCCATGGTCATAATTTATTCCATTGGAATCGTAAATACGATCCAATTCATCAGACCAACAAATTCAAAATGAAAACAGAAAAAACCACTCCGGAAGTGAAAACAGAATTTAGAGAAAGTGTAAATATGAGGAGGGGGGAGATTGAACCTTAACAGAGAGAATTTTAGGAGAGGTGGTGGGGAGGGTTTTAGATAAGAGAAGAGAATGAATGTTGATGGATGTCTAATCTAGACATTGAGTTCTACCTGGATTCTTCCTCTTAAAAATTTTTCTGAAAATATACATGTATGGGTATTCATATATTTTGCATACGTATGTATATTTTTAATATTATATATATATATATATATATATATATATATATATATATATATATATATATATATATATATATATATATATATATATATATATATATTACTACACCAAACTTTATTTTGTGGATACTAATAATAATGAGTAGACGTCGTGTTTACTTTTGCGAATATTCGCAGTGTAGCGATTACGCCTACCAGCTTACTTATTCGAAAAAATATAGAAGATGAGTGTACTCTATTTTTATTACTAAGTATCTGGAGTGTAAAAGCCGGTCGACGTATTTCAGACATTTTCCCCCGAAAATAAAAGTTATAGAAAAACAAGACATTTACCAGATATATGACTATTCACAAATTAATTTACATCATTTACGTTGTTCAGATGTCTTTATTCGTCTTTACTGCCTCATTCACGACGTTTCGACTCTTGCATGCACAGGAAATCTTCAGGCGATATTTGTTGGAATTTTGAACGGAACATATCATTTTGTCTACAGTGGTAAATTGTTCTAATTCCACGTAACATGCCTTTGGATAACTTTCCAATCTATTGTTCTCTCCGTTTTTGTTCTACCCCGTGAACTAAATAAAGGATTCGGTTCGAAATTACAAGAAATATCACCTGCAGAAGGCCGGAGCATACAACGGCCGAAACGTCGTGAATGTGACAGTAAGAATTGGATAAACAACCCAAACAATGTAAATAGTGTATATAGTTTCAATATTTCACCTCAGATATATATACACAGAACCCAAAAAATAATCTTTGGTGTAACAGGAAATACTCATTTCCATTTATATCTTAGAATATATATATATATATATATATATATATATATATATATATATATATGTGTGTGTGTGTGTGTGTGTGTGTGTGTGTGTGTGTGTGTACTCACACATACAGACATACAAGTATGATTAAATTTACCCACAAGGTCTGTCTGCTTAATTTTTTTTTTATCGTATTTTTCAAATTTTCCAATAAGTTTTTCAGTATTATGCTCGAAGTTGGGATAAACAGTCCAAAGTTCATATCTTGTTATTTTTTGATCAAGTACTTTCGAATTTCGCAGTTATTATCAAGAAAAATCTGTGGGGTAGCTAGACTTCAGATATAAAAAGAACTGGACACTTCATGTCTGTCTCTTTCTCTCTCTCTCTCTCTCTCTCTCTCTCTATCTCTCTCTCTCTCTCTCCTCTTTCTTTTCCTCCCAACATGCTAGATTGGCAACTCAAACCGAGACCATCTCCCGGCTATGGTGATATCTTTCCTCTTAGTGACTATGCTTTTTCACAGACACATGCTCGTGCGTATCATTCGTATAATTGCTGACTCATAATACGTACATTTTCTTGCATGCATACTAGTGTATTCTCTTTTGTTTTGTATCTCTGTTATATAAAAACCAAAATATAAAATTCCGCCTTAAAGAGATGCATTAGTTTGTTTACATTTACTTGTAGAAAATACTATTGCTACGGTTTTTAGTCAAACTATAAGCAGTTACTTCAACTATCATAAGGCAATTATATTTAGTTTTCTTAATTAAACGTATGTGTATGAGTAACTGAAATTTGGTATTTTCCTTGTCCTTTCGCAGAGTAGTCCATCCCCATTGCCCTAAATAGGGAAATGTTTTCTCTTTTTGATTTTAGTGCTTTAGTTTCACCTATTTCAAGAATGAAATGTTTGACAATAATGGGTTAAATATTCCACCTGCTAGTCTAAAAACTAAGAACAGTTCACAAAATTCAACTAGACCTTGTGTAACCTTGAGTAAATTAATCATTTGTAAAATATCGTTTAAAAAAGCCGAAGCTAAGAAAATGGATATACCTTGTCATTGATGAAAAGTATATTCGTGCGTTTTCGACACCTTTTCATATTCGTTTTGATCACATGAACGTTCATTTAATTCGTTGCATTTATTTTTCATTTTTGTTTTTTTGTTGTTGCTTTTTTTTTTTTTTTTTTTTATAAAACAGTTGCTGGTAATAAGAATCCTTTATGATTTTTATAATCAAAAACATTATGGCAATATCAAAAAGAGTTTCAAAATATACCTAATGAATAAACCTCATTTTCCATTCCTAATTTTTGGAAATTGGAAAAGTATTGCTACATAACGTTATAGAAATGAAGAATTTAAGCGAAAAAGTGAATTTTGCTATGCAAGGAATTTCGGTAGGGATGTTGCTTCAGGTCAAAACGAGTTCGTAGGTTTCTAGCAAACTGTAATGGGTGAGAATGAAAATTATTCAATTGACGTCATACCATTCAGCTTATTAGCACCTCCCTTCTTTTTAACAAACCTATTTAAGCTAAAAGTTTCAAACACCGAAGAGTAGCAAAATATTTCTCGAAGAATGCCTCGAATCATAAACAACATCACTGCTTGATGATGTAAAATGAGATTCATCATAAAACTAGCATAAAATTAATTTGCTGGCTGAATAATATTTGTAAGATTGAATATATCATATTCAATATGAACATATTGAAAAATGATATTCATTATATTATAGACGTGTAAATATCATAATAAAATGAGTAATAATATATATATATATATATAATATATATATGTGTGTGTGTGTGTGTGTGTGTGTGTGTGTGTGTGTGTGTGTGCATGTGTGTGCACACACCTCTGTGAGTTCCTTACGGTAGTACAAAATATGGTGGGGCGGGAAGACCACCACCACAAAATATTCCCCGAAAAAGAGTGTCCAACTTTTTATTTCTTGTTTCGTTAATAAACGATACCAGCATATCCGAAAATTCCGATTCTAAAATATTTCTGAACATACATCCTTCTAGAAAAAAGGCCGACTAATATAAAATGAATATCATTAGTCTTATTAACAATATTATTACTATTTTGTTGTTTTTTTTTTTATCTGTCGAATTTTATTAACTGTCCAAGTTATCTTCCGACTAATCTTACAAGGGTGCTATTTTTATAATTGAATATGCAGTTTTCTTTTTTTTATTATATATATGTATATATAGGGATGGAAATGTTTTGTAATTTCCGGAAACAGTCAGCACGTTGTGACCGTGTTCATAATTGATAAAATATTTTTCTTCGTTTTTTATTATTAACCCTTGCATTATTTTTTTTTTCATGTGGATGATTCTGTTTTGGTTGTTGTGTTCTGAAATAAAAATAAAATCCCATCCTTATACATAAACATTCAAATTCTTGCCTTTGAAACTTGGCGTTATTTATGCTAAAATTTGATTCAACAATTTCAGAATACAAACGCAATGGACAAAAATATAAAGCTGATATTTCAGTACATAGAAGAAATGTATCAGAACTTTCAAAGATAACATACAAACGCAATGCGATAACAAAATAAAATATTTAAATGTTTGATAACAGAAATTACATAAATAATAATAAATATTTACAAAAAAATCGAAAATTGCAGCACCCCTAAAAAAAGACGTATAATAAAATCAGCAAGCAAACAAAGCCATAGTTCGACTACCCAATACGAACTCTTTCCTTACCATGATTTAAGGCCGTGAGCCATTGAGAAGCGAGCATGTTTTTTTCTTTTTTTTCTTCTTTTGTTTTAAGAGGATCTATTATTGTGTATATAAACAGGTGGGAAAAAAGACGATAATTAATTTTTTGTCCATTCTCAGATACTGCGACCACTATAACTTACACAGAGACGACATTTAAACGACTAGATGTCGATCAGACCTGACTAAACCATTCCTCGTTAAAAGCAAACACACCTTACTTAACCGCGTTGTCAATCCCGGACACACCCAATTTCTCAATCCCCCTCTCTCAATCTCTTTCTTTCTCTCTCTCAATCTCACCCTCTCAATGTCTCTCT
Source organism: Acanthosepion pharaonis (assembly GCA_903632075.3). Lineage (NCBI taxonomy): Eukaryota > Metazoa > Mollusca > Cephalopoda > Sepiida > Sepiidae > Acanthosepion > Acanthosepion pharaonis. Next base: position 630,896 of record CAHIKZ030000477.1, read on the forward strand.
GTAATGTGTCAAGCTTTTTAACCCGCCGTCGTATTCTTCAATGTGTCATATACATTTAGGACGTTGGCCATCAGAACTCTTCACAATTTATTGATCACTGTAGACCTTCGTAAATTATGTCTTTTTTTAGCTGTATAATAACTTAAATTAAAATAGTATAGTAGGAAAAAAGAAATAATCTGTTCATATATGTATCCAACAGCGAAAACTAATAATATTTATCAAATATAAATGTGAAACTTTTTGATGCCAACGAACACTCGTTTGACAATTTTGTGATGCACCAGGACGTATACAAGTAACCTCTTGAAACTCAACTTTCACCCTATATTTTTGTATTATCTTATTGTGTTATATAAAGATCAATATTTCAGCACTTTTTGCATTATCATTTAATCATTACATAAATTCAATATATACGCAAACAAACAATAACTTACATGTGGCCGTAAATGATGTTTTCCGAAGGAAATCTCCACAAATCCCAATAATGTTTTTATAAGGACGTGTTTTATATGTACCGTCGAATTTCTTTATCACGATATTTAATTATTTAACAAAACTTTTTAGTTTAATATATATGCATAAAAAATACGTACTCATTTGAACCCATGTCAACACTCTGCCAGTTTATAAATCATTTATTTGAAATATTTGTTCCATACTGTGAGAGTCTATATATAATCAGTAAGAATTGTCCTTTGAACTTTCATATGATTACCCACACTCACATATACAAATGCTTGCACATACAACAATATATACATATTCCTGATATACTTTTATCTTTAGTGTGTGTATTCGGACCAATTAAATAGGAATGTACTTATTCTGAACTTATTCAGACTTCTGCAGAGAATAGCCAGATAATTTAAAATGCCTTAAAGCATGTTATTACTGAAAGTAGACATCAAGTTTTCTCTCTTTTCCTTCGTTGCCGTAATATCAAATGTTAATGGTACTTTCTGATATTCATTCCTCTAACATATCACATTAAAAAATGAGCACATACATACACTTTAAAACAGAAGAACGAAGGTTGGAAGCAAAACATGTATTACTAAGAACTACAAAGTATAGTAAGTTGTGGAAAGCTAGGTTACCCATATCCTGATGGATAAAAAAGTAATTCCTTACTTGAATGTATTGACGATAAATGTTTCTCTACATCAAATTAGTACTAAATAATGAAAAATATATAGCATTAAGAATAGAATACATTTTGAAAAATATGAAAATAAAAATAAGATTTTTGAAAAACCCATACAAATATGACTGTTGAGAAATTTCAAACATTCAATAATAAAAAGGATTTACCAATAAATACGAGGTAAGATATATATATATATATATATATATATATATATATATAGATATATATAGATATATATATAGATAGATAGATAGATAGATAGATAGATGAAGAAATATAGTTTTAAGGGGTTAAGGGGTGCTATATTTACGGGATAAAGTGATCAATATCAGAGACAGAGCGTATGTAAATATTAATATATAAGTGAACATTGAAGTCAACACTCAGAGGCGACAGGATGTGTGAGGATGCTAGTAGCGATTGATCACTACTAAGAAGTAATCTGATGTGAAACCTATTCACTATTATTTATCAGGGAATTTTCCAGAAAAAAAATGCATTGCTCTAATTATGTTTCTCTATCTGAAGACCAACGCTCGCATTGATACAAGCAAAAATCACAACTCTTCCTATCAGCAAGGTGTAAAATATTTAAACACACAGCCTCATACAAATATATATTAATATGTTTTTTAATCGGTTTCATCCTATGCAAGGACGTAATGTCAGCAAGATACTAGGTGTTACAGTATGTGGTAGAATTCGGTAAATATACATTGATAAGGAGCAGGAAGAAAATGAGTAAACACGAGGAGAGTAAATAGCGATTGACATTGCATTTAACTTTTTGCTGATTAAAATTGGCTGGAAAGGGTGTTCCACATGCAAGAAGTGCGAGAAAATGAACTTTCAGAATATAATTTACGATTACATCTAGCAAACTCAACTGTAAATTTATGAGATCTCGACGCCAGTCTAGTGCACAGTGTAAATTCTAAAAGTGTAGGTACGATAGCGAATATCCTATCCGAAAAAATCACCTATGAATGTATTCTTCGAAAAGACAAAGAGAGGCAGCCTCACGGCGTTGGGAAAAAGACTGAAGCCGAGTCGCCAGATCAAGACCAATAATATTGCTGATTCTCCATTGGATTTTATAAAGGAGCAAGAGGTAAATAGCAGGAGCACGGAAACATATATGACAGCAAACTTCTAAACATGGACGAATGGTACACTTATAGATATGTAAGATAGATTATGGAGAGGCAAATTGTCTCACCCTAAACTCTGAACCAACTTAAATATGGTAAAATTCAAAATGCGATACCTACTAGCTTGTCCCTCTTATTTCAAGGGAATAACATCGGCTACAAACACACGTATTATACATATATCTTCAAATGTCATTGGATAATATATTTATTATATGTGTCGGCACCGTAATATGTCAAACTTTTTAAACTGCCGTTTTATTCTTCTGTGTGCCATATCGATTTAGGGGGTTAGCGATCAGGATTCTCCCTAATATATTGATCATTGTAGCTTTTAGTAAATTGTATCTTTTTGTTATCTATATAATTAATTAAATTAAAATGACATAGTAGAAATAAAGAAATAATCTGTTCATATATGTATCCAACGGCGAAACAGTAAAAATATTCGTTATATCTAAATATGAAAATTTAGTGATGTCACCAAACCCTCATTTGATATTTTTGTGATGCTAACGAATATTCGTTATCAGTTTCGTAATGTTCGTTGTAGTAGAGACTTTGAAAGCGCAGAGACAACTATAGTAAGCCGTTGAATAAAGTTGGCGTCAGATGCCTTTGAATAATCTCGCACTAATAGTACTTGCTCGATAACACGCTTGAGTAGTAATCTGGATAGAGAATAGCGGCCCCTATAGTAGTAGAGGACAAAGTAGAAACAGCGATCTGAATAATAATAGAGGATAGACTAGAAATGTAGATCATTTAGACGTCACACAAATTCCTATATATCCGTTTCCTCTATGGTCACGTGATCCACTCAATTCAATAATGGGATCGTCTCATTGCCCACTGGCGTTCTATGTTCAATCTCATGTGTCGGCAGCGACAATTTATTACTATATAACAAAACAAAAAATACCTAAAATACATTAAAATATATATTTTAAGTTATTAATTTCAAAAAGAAAAAAATGATTGATGATTTATTTCGATTAAAATTTATGTCTTAGAATTTGTTATTGTTCGGCTTTTATATTTTAAAACTTATCTCTTACTTCATATGTTTTCCTCGGAAGGTGGAAGAGCCGTTCGGTGATTATATCATTCTACACACATCCCAACGCTGGCCGTCAATCTGTAGTGTCTTTTAACTTTAAAAGAGAAGAAAAGACTAAACATCAATTGCAAAAGGCGGCATGCATGGCTGTTTGCAAAAGAAACAGCCCAACATGCAAATTGCAAATTGAAAATACCAAAATCAAAGAAATGCAATAATTTAAATATCTGGCGAATGTTTTAACAGAGGACTGAAAGTGTGACACTGTAATCCGAAGGCGCATCTTGATAGCAAATGATATCTTTCCCAAGCTAGACAAAATATGAAGAAACCAAAAAATTCGTTAGAAACAAAGAAAAGTTTACTGCAGAATCACGTAATGTCAATATATATGAATACTGGACTATGTTTTCAGAAATTAAGAGACTTAAAGCAATATAAATGTGTTTCCACAGAAGGATGCTGAGAATAACATGAACTGATAATGCAAAAAATGGCGAAGATTTATATAAATTTTGACAGTTGACATTTCAAGAGCACTTAATGAGCAAAGAATGCTTGGTAATCTTGACACACACAGGACTGTTTGACGGCAAGTGTAACAGATGAAACAAGCGATAAATTTACTTAGCAAGCTTGAGTAAATAAATTTGTGGAACACGATTTAGGCGAGATAACAAAAAGACAAAATGTATTAGATGCTATAAAGGAAAGAAAATTGTGACCGCCAAATTCGTTAATGGACACGGCACGAAGAAGAATTATATCTGTAGAAAATTCAAGGACATCTCTAACGAGTTGTGGACATACTAAGTAGGGTTATCCTGTGGCGAATGCAAGAGGCAACGAAAGTCTGCTGCGTATTCCTAGAACCAGGTTATTGCCATTCTTGCATGATGTGATGTTTGCCTCGTGCAGTGCAAACTACATCCACCGATATATATGGTAAGTTTAAATAGATGCAATTATTTTAAACGTATTTACATATTACACCTATAAGGAGACATGGAGGCACAATTACTGGCAGGGGCAAAACGACTAAGATTTTCAACCACATCATTACGAAACCCACATCACTTTCAACGAAAACTTGCTGTCAGGCTGCATCATGTGTTTTTCACGAAAATCGAACTCAATCATCTGCCTTAAAATGACTGAGTAATAAGCTGCAATTTTGCGTCTACAATGGAATATATGCATGTCAACGACATCTAAATTAAATAAAATGCTGAGAACATCGTAGAGTGTGTTAGGTGCTATGTTAAGATTTAGCGGACTTTATCTGGAAAGAGATGTAATGTAGTGATCTACTCATTGTGTAGTGGTTATTATTTTCATTCGTTGCCCAACCTGCTATCCATGTTATACGAGACTGTGTTTATCATGTCTTTCTTCTGTATATCTGAAATTTCTGGTGAAAACTCAGAGAAGTTGGCAACATGGATATAGAGTAATTTAGTCTTTTGTCACTGACGACCATACTACAGTAAAACTTGTTAGACACTTTCATGACGGTCGTCCTCGAGTATAGAATCTAGAAGTTGGCAGTGAATATTTCGGAGACAGTAGGAAAGCGTACTTTAGGTTCGCAGTGGATATCACAGCAGAGTGTAGTTCATCCTTCTCCTGGTCGTCTTTGGTTCTTCCGGTAGAGGAAACAAGATGGTCGCCTTTTTACACGACGAATACAGTGTTGTGCGGCTTCTGATTGGTCAACCTTCTATTGGTCGACTATAAAGGGAAATAAGTCATTCTGACTCGCTCACTAGTTGTATACAATATCCCTTGTTGTGTATTAGTGTGTATTACTGTGTATATTAGAGTGTGTGTTGTACACCAGTGGACACCTGTATTACAAAAAGTAGGTGGAGCATTGTTTGTTTCTTTGCTTTGTTTTTTACGACTGTTTGTTTGTGTGGGAATACCCTCCCGCTATGGCAGAGGTGACCCAAGAAAAAGAGCCTTTGGCCACTACTTCTTTAGCACCATCGGCTTGGGTGCCGGAAAGGCCGCAAAAAGGCCCCGAATATTATGACAGTCGGCGGCAGGAGCTCAAAGAATTCACCACGAAGGTTGAACTGTTACCAGTGCCGACGGTGATGTTAAGACCAGGAAGTTCATACCGGTCAATAGGGAGCCGATGGAGGAAGCCGTAAAGGCACTTAAGATCGGGGCGAAGGTCTTAGCGCGTAGATCAAACGCGTGCTGGGACGTGCTGTTGGCATCTGAGGAAGCGGCAAAGGCGTTGGCCGGTTGCACCCTCACCACAAAGATGCAGACGGAGTACATGGGTACGAGGAAAACGCTGGTTATCCTGCATGATGTACCCATGTTCATCACCGAAGACCAGGTGGGTGCCTTCTTTTCGGACAATGGTGCAGTGGAGGAGGTATCGGCCATTAGAAGCAAGGCGGGGATCGCCACTGGCGACATGGAGGTCATGGTGACCGTGAACCGCCAAGGATTCAAGGGCATCCCAAATATAATCCTGTGCAACAAAAGAAGGATTTTTGTGGTGGTGGAGGGGCGCCAGCCCTGCTGCTGGGTGTGTGGTGAAGCCGGACACCTGGCAAAGTTGTGTCCTACCAAAAAGCCGGCACCATCAGAGAAACAGGCACCGGTACCTACACCAGTGGTGCCAGTAGAAGGAGGGAAGAAAGCAGCCAGCAACGAGTGGACGGAGGTGGCGAGAAAGAGAAGCAAAGTGACAGCTTCACCTCCCAAGCAGCAGCAGGAACTCCCAGAGAAGGCTGCAGCAGCAAACAAGGAAGAGGTGGCTTCCAAACAGCAGCAGGCCGTTAAACCCAAACAAAAACCGGGGAGTCCAAGTAAAGAGGCCGCTAAGAGAAAGAAGAGAAGCAGCAGCAGCACGTGCAGAAGCAACAAGAGGGGCAGCAGCGGCATGAAAAGAAGTTGCAGGAGCAACAACAACAGAAGCAACTTCAACAGCCAGAACATCAGCAACTCCAACAGTTGGAACAACAGCAACGACAGGAACAAGATCAACAACAGATGGAGGTGGAACAGATGCCTCCCCCTAGTGTCCCCCCATCCAACAAAAATGAGGAGGAAAAAGAAGTGACAACAAGTCAGCGCAGCGAGGAGGATGGACACTCAGGTGTCCCAACCCTTCCCGGCAACCCCGAAGCAGGCGGAATTCCAATTAAGGAGTCGCTCCTCTTCCCCCTCCCAGGTTTCGTCGCCCTCCCCGTCAACCTCCTCCTTAGGTTCCACCCCACCGGGCACTTCCACCCCCCTGCCCACATCTACCCCTTCCTCACCCTTCCCAGATAAAAGGAAAAAAAGAGGTTTTTTCCTGGTCCTGGCCTAATCTGTAAGGTGGACAGGAAAGAACTAGAGAGGGACATGTCCTCTCATAGAAAAGCAAGACTAGGTCCACTCTTCAAAATCTCTACGGTGGAAGGCAAATCAACGGAAGATCCCCGTAATTTCCCGAAGGCCCCTGGTATCACTACTTGTGTTAGGGACACGGGGGGAAATTTAAAAGTGTGGTACTTCCTAGAGGAATGTAGGGAGGTGTTCCCTGACATAAGGATCATGGAGACAGGAACTCCAGAACTGAAAAAAATGTCAAATTTTTGTGCAGGGAGGGTCCCCGTTTTGCTCCATCCCTCTGTATATAAGGCAGCGAAATTAACCTTCCCTATGGACGTTGGCGGCATTGTCTCAGACGGTCGGATGACGACCGAGTTAGGCACTGGTAGCCTGGGACATTCCGTCGGGGTCCTTTCACCCACAGATTTCCGCTCCGTATGTGAGTAGGTTTTTTGCCGTTTTATTTCTTTGCAGGCCTAGAAGATGTCTATCAAATTAGCGACGTTGAATGTGAGGGGCTTAAGGGATCGGGGTAAGGCTGCCCGCCTGCTCCGGGACCTTCTGTCCCTGGATGTGGATGTTGCCGCGATCGAAGAGACACACCTTGTTTGCAGTGCCGATGCGTGTGTGCTGGAGGATGACTTTGTTGTCTATTCAGCATATGGGGACCGGTTTGCCAGAGGAGTTTCTTTGCTTGTCAGACAGAATCTTGATGCGAAGGTGGACCTTGTGCATACCGATGCCGAGGGCCGGTTGATCGTGGCCGATATTGCCGTGAAAAGTGGTTCGTTCCGAGTCGTTGCGGTTTATGCGCCCAATGACCAGGAGGAGCGGGTCTCGTTTTTTCGGCAGTTGGGACCGTTCCTGGTTGATTCAACGCGCCTAGTTTTAATGGGGGACTGGAATGCCATCCTGGACCCCAAGTTAGACAGGGGCCGGGGTGCTAGTGGGAGAAGGGACGATCGTAGCCTGGTTGATCTGATCGACGATTATGGTATCGTCGATAGATACCGGGTCGATCATCCCGGGAGGAGAATGTGGACGTGGGCTCTTAGTTGGCCTTCTGACAAGGTGGTTAGCTACCTTGACAGAATGTTAGTTAGAAGAGCCGACATAGATCTAATGGATTGCCCTACGTTTCACTGGGTAGGCTACGCGGACCACAAACTCGTTTGTGCCCGGGTGGCATTAGATCATAGGCCTAGAATGGCTTGCTACTGGAAGTTCAATCTGTCTTTACTGGACAGGCGGGACTTCCAGGAACAGCTAACTAGATTAGTGAAACGGGAGCTAGTGGGGGCGGTTATCGGGAATAAGTGGTGGGAGCGACTTAAGTCTAGGATTAGGTCTTTCACCACTGATTTCCGCAAACGGCTCGCTCTAGATAGAGCTGATAAGGTGAAGACACTTAAAGCTAGTTACACCCGGGCGGTGGCTGGGGGGGATCCCCTAGAGATAGCCTTAGCTAGGATGGCCCTGGATCGTTTGAATAGCGAGCGGTACATGGGCCAGGTAATTAGACATAAGTTAAGTAAGATGTCTTCTGAAGCCGCAGATCTGCGCAGAGAAGAGGTCCGTCGAGGTGGCGATCGTTATATTCGTGAAGTCAAGTCCCCGGAGGGGCATACTCTTCGTGCCACTGATGTGCGAGGCGTTTCGGCGCCATTTCGAGAAGCGGTCTACCAAGGAGCCTGGTCTCCGTGAGGAGGAGTTTCGCAGCTATTTGGCTGACTTTCCTCGGTTTTCGCCGACTGAAGCGGCTAGCTGCGAGGGAGAGATCACAGAGGGCGAAGTCTACGCGGTATTGAAGAAGGTCGGCAGAGGCAAGTCGCTCGGTCTGGATGGTTTGCCCTATGAATTGTACTTGAGGCTGTCGCACATCTTTGTTCCGATTTTGACAGCAGTGTTCAACTAATGGTTTCGGTCGGGGTCTATTCCCAATCGGATCACCAGGGGTGTGATCACTCTGTTGAAAAAGGGCAAAGGTGGTGGGAGGAAACTAGATGATTACAGGCCCATAACTCTGCTAAACACAGAGTTAAAGATTATGGCCAAGATCCTGCAGGAGCGTTTGCAGTCAGTTGCCGAGTCTCTGTTGGGACCTGAGCAGACTTGTTCTGTGAGGGGCCGAACAATTCAGAGCAACCTACATCTGATCCGCACGATCATAGAGGGTGTAATAGACGACGAAGAAGCCGCGCTGATCAATTTGGATCAGTCCAAGGCATTTGATAGGGTTGACCATCGCTACCTTGCTACTGTCCTGCAGGCCGCTGGATTCGCACCCAACTTCTGCCGCTGGATTAGACTCCGGTATCGCTCCCCCAGTGCTGTGGTACAGGTGAACGGAAGGTTGTCGGACGCGTTCGTGCTGTCTAGGTAGGTTTGTCAGGGTTGTCCGGTGTTGCCTCGCCTTTATGCTTTGGCGTTGGAGCCTCTCCTTCGCCGGCTGAAGGATGAGACCGGCAGTCCGGCCCTACGTGGAATCGCCGTCCCTGGAGGGTCTCGAGCCAGGGTTTCCGCGTACGCCGATGACGTATCTGCTTTCGTGTCGTCCCGCAGCGACATAGAGGCGGTACAGAGGGCGCTTGATCGGTACGAGAAGGTGACAGGGGCCCATATAAACCGCGACAAGTCGTCCGGCTTGCGGTTAGGTGCCTGGAAGGGGGTCGCTCTTCCGGGCCGCTTCGGGTGGACGGACGGTCCTGTCCGCATTCTTGGAGTGTGGTTTGGGCCCGACATCCAGCTGGAGAAGAATTGGTCTGAAGTACGTGCAAAGGTCGATTCTGCCGGTCAGACTTGGAATCGACGGCGGTTGTCCGTGAAGGGCAGGGCGGAGGTGTGTGTTACATACATTTTCCCCCTGATTCTTTATCGATTGTCCGTACTTCCTCTCTGTAAGGACCGTAGGAAGGCGCTCGAGCGATCGCTATCCTCCATTTATGGAGGGGACGCGTGAACAGGGTCAACAGACGAGTCTGCACCAAACGTTGTCATGGGAGGCTGGAGGTTGCACCTTCTGAGTCACATCCGTGCCTCTAGGTTGGCTTTCCTACGCCGTGCATTGACTAGAGGAGAGATCCGATTCGGGAGGATTGTTAGGGACGCCTTCCCTAGCCTTACTATCAGTCCCCACATCTCGCGGATTGAGCGCCGTTGTGAGGATGAATCAGATTTTCTTCGCGAGTGTCGGTTGGCCTTGAAGGCCATTCCCGGTCCAGTGAACTTTCTCGGCCTAGGAGGTCTTCTATCGTCGATTAGTGGAGGGTCGCGCGAAGGATTCGCTACGAGATACTTCGGCTTGTCGGAGGAGGAGTATCGCTCCTATTGGTCTTGGCGCCAGCGGCGGATTACCTCAATAACCCTGAGTTTTCTCTTACCAGGCGATTGGCTCGGAATCGGCTGCCTCTCAATGACAAGGCTTTCATACGGGGTTTGGCGGATTTGCCAGACTGTGAACGGTGTGGCCTTGGTTTAGAAGAAACTGCTTCGCACGCCTTCTACCATTGCCCCTGGGTCCACCCCTTATGGGACCATGTCGGCGAGCTGACGGCTCGTCTCGCTCCCGAACAGCTTGTGTCCATTGATCGCGCATACGCGTGTGACAATGTGTCGCCCCCGTATTCCGGGGAGAAACGAATGGTGTTTCTGATGCTGATGGCTACGGCTCGAATGGTGATTTGGACGACGCGCATGGAGGAAGTCTTGCGGGGCAACCGTCTTTCTTATCAGCATCTAATCCAATTCTTTGAGCATCAGCTCAAGATGAAGATTAGATCTGATAGAAAACGATTGCATTCGACTGTCTTCAGCGAAAGTTGGGTAAAAGAGGCGAGCTTGGTTCGTGTGATGGGGGCTAGCCTTGATTTTCTTTTCTAGGTCAACCTATAGCACATCGGGGTGGCTTCCTGTGGAACCCTCCCCCTGGCTAGGTTAGACAAGCTTCAGTGTACCTAGTTAATGTGAGTAAGTGTTGTTCCTGGCCTGTTTCCCGGCTGCTCTTTGGTTATGATCCTAGTCGAGATTCCCAACCTCCCCAGTTTGTTTTGGTCCCCTTTTATCTCGGCTGGGTCAGCGTTATATTTTCCCATTCCCGCATAATATTTTATCCTCTTCTCCCACTTCCTTAGCGAGAGTGCTTCTTGATTCTGTCCCTGGACAGAATACTGCGGCCTCTCTGTTTTGAGGGTTGGACGGTCCCTACTAACATATGTTCTGTTTAGTTTGCATGTTTTGTTAATTTTTAGTTATTATTGGGTTCATTTCCCCTCCCATATCATTTTATCATTATTAGAATTTTATGTATATCATTTATGTATCATCAAATTCTTATGGATTGGAGCGCGTTTTTGTAAGTTCCCCTGGACTGGATGTGGTATTATGGTGATTGGATGATTGAACGGTGATGGATGAGTTCTTGTGGTGAATGAGCAAATTGTAATGTATGGATGGGTCGTGAATCAGATTAGCTAGGTATAAGATAGTTAGTGACGACCAGCCTACACCCCTCCCCTTTTCGGCCTTGTGCCTCAATTGTATGTTTAATACAATAAATCTTCTAGTTATATACAATATACCCAAAAAACGTTACAAAACTCATTTAAATTATGCCCGAGAATTGAGAACCACAACTACACTGTAACATCTACAATACTTATTTTCACATTTATTCTGTCCAATATATTTATCGTTCCGAGTGCTTTTCTAGTGTCGGGTATAAGCAGACCAGCAGTGTTTGCTTTCTCTAAGATTTTGCTGCTTTTTCTATGTTTCCTGTTTTCAACGCCAATTTTGAATGTTTCCATTTTTTGATGAGTTTAAATGTTTACCTTTCAATTGAAGAAAAGCTACTCCTATGGCAGAGACCAACCAAATTAAGCATTAAAAAATAATTTGCATTATTGAATAAGATATAATAAGGTGCAATACCTATGGATGTCGGGTCTGAATTTTTCCAATCATTCTTCAGCACTTCCGATAAGAATTCTTAAGTAGTGAACGTTGTAATATTATTCAATAATAATCGCTTTCGTCAAATATTGAGCTCTTTATTAGCAGGGATTATGCTAACTTTAATCTTTTTCATTATATATTTCTCATATTTATGCTTAGTAAGTATAACTGGCATTATTATTTTATTTCTATGTAAAATAGTGCATATCCACTAGAATAAAACAATCATTTTATTCGAAAGTCCCGTCGAATGAGATATTACGAAACACAATTTACTTTAATCTTTACCCCATAAGCGTAGCAATAAAACTACAAAAAACAACAAGAGGTTTTAGAGAATATGAGGAAAATGCTATCAAGAGAGAGAGAGAGAGAGAGAGAAGCAATAAAATATTAATAAATAAGAAGACAGAAGATGGCGATATGATTGCAATTAAATTTTGAAAATCAAAGTTGACAGGGAAAAAAGAAGCTTGTAGTGTGGTCTACAAAAAAGAAATGCGAGAGAAGCAAATGTTAACATAAAAGATACGGCAATACCTAAGCATTTCAAGAGAAAAATGATGAGAACAGAAAATAATGATACCACAGAGGAAATTTCAGCAGAGCTATTACCATAAAATATTTATAGAAAATGAAGAGGTAAGCTACATTATGGCGGTGGGAAGGTAACTGAAGCAGAGATGACAGGTCAGGCCCAATAACATTTCAGATACTTTTTGGATTTTATCAAGCATCTCTAAATATGTTGCTAGAGCGTCAGGCCACATGTAGCAGCAATATCTAAAGCACTGATGATTAGTAGACTTATAAATATGTAAGATATTTCATGGAGATAAAAATTGTCTAACACGACGCAGTGAACCAACATTTCAAGCATTAGACCTAGCATCTGAGTCATTATGATCTTTTCACTTCATGTCAGCAGAATAGGTTGGCCCTTGCAAGGCTCAAAGATGTACTCTTCTGGAGTTTAACGTCAGCCATGATAACGGAAAACAGAAAGGGTTCTATCAGAGGACTGATAGAGAGTGGTTTCTTTTTAATGGTGTTACAATTAACAAACCATTATTTGGGCCACTTAACAAGAGATTTCCGGTCGTATATGAATTTAGGACAAAGTTCAAATCATTTCAGACATATACGTTCGTGACAAAGGCAAGTAAATACGTTGTAATTATTAGCAAGATTGTCTCGCTAGAATAATCGCGACTGAGATGTGAGTTCGATCCTCACTGGGTACCCCGTACTTTTGGCCTTGTGCCACATCTGAGCTACGCTTGAAAAATCACATTGGTTACCTCGCCGTAGTGTAATGGTTAGAAAGCTTGTCTCGTTAGAATAATTACGACTGTGTAGTGAGTTCGATCAACATTAGATGCCCCATACATTCGGCCTTATGCTACATCTAAACCGCGCTTAGAAAATCATGATACTTTTGCGATAATATAAGTAGAGAGCGCTTTTCTTCGTTATTAAATTTCATTGAAAATAGTAATTTTAATTACGTTCTAAAAACGTCTCCATTAATCCTTGCAAGAATGAATTCATTCTACAACGATAATTTTTTCCTTTCTCACAGTTCTCTGTCTTCCGCAGTCTCTCTCTCTCTCTATATATATATATATATATATATATATATATATATATATATATATATATATATATTGTGTATTTAGGCAGCATATTTTCATTTATACACGTTTCATTAAATAATATAGACAAGTGTTGTCTATTTATTTTATGTAAAAATTTTTCGCATCTTCTGATAAGTTTGATAACATTATCATTAACCGAAAAAGAAATTCACAATATTTATCCATTATTTTTTAATATAATCTAAGCTTTTCGGCTTACTCAAGCCATTATCAAAGATGTAATTACAAACATATCAAACAATATACGGACACACGTGATGAAGTCTGTCATTGTTTAATAGAATCACTAAAACGAGACAGATTTTTTTATTAAAACAGATAATATTTATATTTAATTATTAAAAATCTGTTTGGTGGATGAATTAGTTTCTGCACGATGTATTAGATTCTTTATGATTGCTATTTTGTAGTAATATGGGCATTCGCTCATGTAGTTAAGTGTACATGAATTTATGCTTGTAGGTTTTTTGTATGGCGAAATAGTAAATTTGTTACTATTTGTGTTTATCAATATGTCAAGGAAGGGGATTTTATTATTAGTATTGAGTTCATATCTGAATTTAAGGACAGAATTATTTTGGAACCGTTTTTGAAGTTGAATTACAAACAGATTTTTTACAGTGAACTAAAGAATATAAAACAGACACTTATTAATAATAGCTTTCCAAACTATATAGTTGATGAACAAATAAGATGCTTTCTTAGAAATCTCAATAATAAGCAAATTGTACATAATACTGCTTCTACTGATCTCAAATATATTAATCTCCTATATCGTAATCAAATGCATACTAATTATAAACAAGATGAACACATACTAAAAAAAAAAATTTAGTAAATTCTAATATATCAACTACAGATCCTAGCAAAAAATTAAATTAATCATATACTACACTAAATCTAGTATATCCAACTTAATACTTCGCAATGATTCTTCTCCCCGGTGAGCGATTTGCAAAAAACCAACATAGTTTATAAATTCAAGTGCCTTTTTTTGGGAGAGTGTATTCCAACGAATTAAATAATATTTATGTTGGTCACAAAAACAAACTCGCTTTCACGACGCTTGACACTACATTTTAATGAAAACTTTAACATTTTTAGGCATTTAAAACAACATGCCTGCCCGCACACACAATTCCGTAAAATACTTGTCGAAAACACAACTATATTTCGACATGAAAACAATAGAAAAACTAAAAAATACTTGAAGCATTATACATCAAACAATTAAAACCCAACCTAAACAAAATCAACTATGGAATCTCTACAAATATTCTTAAATGTCTATAATTTCTATAATTATAACAGAAGCCATTGGTTTATACCAACGGCTTTCCTTATTTCATTCTCCAATTCACTCTCGTGTTGTCATGTGTGACGTCATGAGATGCGGTGCGATTTTTCGCTTCTAGCGTCTTATATGCGCGTGTTCATCGTTGCTTAGTGATCCACTATGTAAACTAAACAACGACAGACTATCATCACTGTCGTGTCCGTATATTGTTTGATATGTTTGTAATTACATCTTTGATAATGGCTTGAGTAAGCCGAAAGCTTAGATTATATTAAAAAAATAATGGATAAATATTGTGAATTTCTTTTTTCGGTTAATGATAATGTTATCAAACTTATCAGAAGATACGAAAAAATTTTACATAAAATAAATAGACAACACTTGTCTATATTATTTAATGAAACGTGTATATATATATATATATATATATATATATATATATATATGGTGCGATGCATAAAATTTCGTCTAAATTACGCAAAAAAGGAAATAACACTGCCAACTTATTTTTATTGATATATTTACCAAAATTACACAAAATTATTTTGAAATACGAAAGAGTAAATTTTTTGAATAAAGTCGCCATTGGCTTCAATTACGGCCTCCAGACGACGCCGGAATTTACTGCAACTCTTCGGGACAGTTTCTTGATTAAGATGATGAATGCTGCCATAAACATTGCCTTCAGTTCATCTTTGGTGTTAAAAGGAATTTTGTTGGTTTATGGCTCAATTGCGACCCACACATAATAATTAAGGAGGGTTGAAGTCTGGGAAGTTAGGTGGCGAGATGTAAGGGGTGATATGGTCGCAGAAATTCTCTAACAGCCAGGATTGTGTTCTCCTGCTTCTTTGGTATGTTACAGAGTCCTGTTGTCAGAGTGGTTCAACAAACATCCTCCCTCTTGAACCATGGCAGCACTGCCACATCAAGGCACTTAATGTAGGCATCTGTGTTGAGCCTGATGCCCACACCAGCAAAGTATTTTCCAATAAGAACAATCAGAATGAGTTTTTCAAGTCGACGTTCCTTCGTAATCACCATCAGACCCATCCAACCCTTTCTGAACCCTCTACACTCTCCTCAGATTGACACACAAATACCCTGTAATCTTCCCATTGGAGATTCCGACGCGAATGCCAAACATTACAACATGCCATTTCGAAATATCCAGCGAAGTGAATTGCGACAAGGTTGATCTTTTTTCTAAGAGACGTTGACCGATTGGCCCTACTGTACAATGCAGTCAACGAAATAAAAAAAAAAACATGCGAAAAACTAAAAATATATTACTGCGACAATTTACCCATCGCACCTTGTATACATATATGCATATATGTGTATGTGTGTGTATATATATATATATATATATATATATATATATATATATATATATATATATATATATATAGGTAACTATACTCGTTTCGAAAATCCTTCGGATTTTGATTTGCCAATAATCAAATCAATCTCGAAGGAAAAAAGGTTTTAAAAAAAGAAAGAGCTACAAACATGAAAGTCTGTCGAAAAAAATCGCACAGATGCAGGTTTGAAGCCCAAAGAAAAAACCCCGACACGAGTAAACTAACTAAAAGAGCTCAATACAACCGTAGAGCAGACCTAGATAAACCTAGTGAGCCAGGCAAACCTACCCAGCTGGCTTTCCCTGACGATCCGCTTAGGCGAAACCTGGGTAGGTTTGACTGGCTCACTAAGTTTATCTATCTATCTATCTATCTATCTATCTATCTATCTATCTATATATATATATATATATATATATATATATATATATATATATATATGGTTGTATACTTCTGTAATTGAATATTTTCAAACATCTTTTATCGGTAGCTAGATATTTATTTAAAATACAAACCAATTTAAAATACCATTAAAGCCACTGTATACACAGGTAGACCAATATTAGTGGTACGTGTACGTGCGTGTGTTTGTACATACAATACTTCAATTCTTCAGATATATTTATGTTTTATATGACTTAGTATATAATTTGCTAATCATGTTCG
Organism: Acanthosepion pharaonis; assembly: GCA_903632075.3. NCBI lineage: Eukaryota > Metazoa > Mollusca > Cephalopoda > Sepiida > Sepiidae > Acanthosepion > Acanthosepion pharaonis. The sequence continues at coordinate 647,534 of CAHIKZ030000477.1, forward strand.
CACTCTGTAACCCAAGATATGCTGAATATTGATATTTTTCATCATTGTAGACTGAAATGATATTTATTTTAACACTTGATAGCCGCCCAAGAACCCATACAAAGAAATATGAATTTAAATCTAAAGAAAAAGAAAATCAATTCCTCTTCTATTTAAAAAGAAGCACTTAAGATATATTTATGGATATATTTTAGCTATTTTTCGCATTTAGTTTTAACGAAGACTTTTACAGGTTTCGCCTGTGGACACATATATGGGAAAAATATTATTTTTCCGCTCACTTTTAAATGAATTTTAACTTGGGGAAAATTGTATATTAATGTACTGAGATTTTTAAAACTGTAAATTAGTAAAATAGCCGATTAAAATTTATGATATATTATTAAAGCGTAAAATTACCTGTAAACGTGAAGGTACATCAAACTGAAAAAAAAGAAAGAAGAAAATGTAAGCTCCGATAAAATATCAGAATAGACACAGGTTTAATTCGGATGTTTTACTTGTATATATCTTTAATATTAAATTGAAAAAAACTGTAAAAAAAATAAGACGTATACAGGTATAATGTGTATGTATCAATTATTGCAAATCTTACGACAATCCGAAACACAGATTCAATAATGGAGTATAATATGTATTTTAGTTTTATAGACATTGACAACAAATCCAGACGAGCCTTTCTCACAATAGTTACAGGTAAACTATGCAGGGTGTAAGAAAAATATTTTTACGATACTTTGAGGAGTTTTCCTCATATCAAAACAAGGACAAATTTCATATAAACATAATTTAAAGAAAGTATACGGTAGATCGCGCTGTGTAACCATGTAGACAAGATTAAATTTGTAATTCGTGTACATTTGTAGCTAGTTTGACTTAAACGCTTGTATCGCTCGCAGGAAAATGTGATTTTTACATACTACCACACGAATGGTAATGAACACGAGGCTGCACGGCTGTATCAGAATGCGGTTCTAGGCCGAAGACAGCCGAGTCATCCAAAATTTTCTCATGTTTATTTTAGTTCTGCTGAGACAAGATCCGTGGCACCACGAATTATAGATCGAGAAAGTCTGAGATCCGATCTTACGCCTGATCACGAAGAAAAGAATTCTACAGGCTTTATACAGATGAGTACATTTGACTGTTGCAACAGTCGTTATCAATAAATACAAGGTAAAGAATCTATCTATATTTCTGAGATGGGGAATTATGTACACTATTTACATTATTCGGACTAGTGTCCTCATCTTTGTCACCAAATTTATTACAATGTTTCGGTCGTTGTACGCTCCGGCCTTCTTCAGGTGGTTGGAATGTCGAACTGAACCCTTTATTTCGCTTCAAGGACACATGTCACGGTGGTGTGGCACCATTTACGAGGCAGAGAAAGAAAGAGAAAGAAAAGAAGGCAGAAAGAAATGCGAGACGGATCATAGGTGATAAAACAGCCACACACATGGCCTAAGAGACAATGAAAATATTGATAAGTAAACAGTGAAAAAGTGTGTCATTAGAATGACAGGGAATTTCTGAGTAAAAAAAAAAAAGAAAAGGAAAAGAAAGAAGGAACCAGATGTGTTTTGATAACGGCTATGTTATCTAGGTGCGTACACGAATGGCTGGACCACTGCCCAGGAAAAATTCAAGTGAAAATGCTATTTCGATAAGTAACGAGAAACAGGCCACTAAAAAGGACTTTGGACAGATATGAAAAATTAAATCCCACACAAGCAGAGCGCTGACCGAATTCCTTTCAACAAAACAACTTTGCCCTGCGATAATAAAATTATATTATCAGACACATGTACCGAAGGAAAATAAATGGGAACCAGAAATGTTTTTCTTTCTTCCTTGGAGACGACAGACTGACTGAAATTTTTGGGGATAATTCTTTTCTGAGGCCATGTAGGGAAAAGCAACCATCTTGATGAATTAGCGATAAGCTACCTGACAAACGCCACGTGTTGAACAAAGAGTTGACATATTATCCGTTCGTGACTAGAGAAATGATAACGGCGATTTGAAAGGAAGAAAAAGGAAAGAGAAGAGGTAATTAATTTTTTTTTAGTTAAGCCGGGTATTTTTTTTTCCCGAAACAAAGCCGCGGAATGTTCACGCCCGACTAAGACATCATTGGTCAAGTGGTGATCACGTGACGCACGAAGGAGGAGGAAAGATACCCGACCAAGACCTCATTGGCCGAGAGTGATCACGTGACGCACGAAGAAGGCTGTCGACGCCCCCATCCAGAGTATAAGTATGAGAAGCTGCTACGAAGAGGGTGGGAAGGGCAGTTCACGCCCCTCAGAAGTATGGTGAGAAAGTGGGAGTGAAAAAAAGTTACCAAAAATGGAAAAGAGTGGAAAATCCCTAACCAGAAATAAAAGAGGTGGATATGTATTTAGAATTATCGAGGAACCCCCCGGACGCCAACAGACCCACCCCGGTTTTGGTCGGCGTCAATAAAAGTCAGGCCCCAACAGGCAGAAATCAGTTCGGGCCCTGGCGGCAGAGATGAGTGTCCAGAAAGTTCGGGTCCTGGCGGCAGAGATGAGTGTCCAGAGAGTTCGGGCTCTGGCGGCAGAGATGAGTGTCCAGAAAGTTCGGGCCCTGGCGGCAGAGATGAGTATCCAGAGTTCGGACTCCAGCGGAGAGTTCAGTTTCCAGAGTTGAAGCCGCCTCGAGATAGCTGACCAAGATTCACGCAAAATTCCGGACTCCTCTTCGACCAAGAACAATTATTTTGAAGAGCGACTTAGGACCAGACCACCGAAATAAGATTTTTTTTCGAATTTCGTCCAAAGACACACCGAAACACAAATTTCTTAGAGAGCAAACAACTTGAAGCGTTAAAACTTGCCTAGCGAAAACGACGTGTCACAATCCACAGAACGGGTCGGGAGATAGATGCAGTCCTATGTATCGAACAACTAGACATAAAGTTTGTTACCTTTTTCTTTGATACTTTGAACTTTTTGAGTTTTCATTTTATTTTATTTTATGCATATTTGTGTGTTATCACCCCCGTTGAACTCAATTTGCATTACGGCCCCAACCACTGTTTGATCTCGTCTGTCTAAGATCAATTCACAACGTGGGTAGGCAGACTGGAGATCAATGCAGTTACCTTGGTAACCAGGCGTTGGAAGCGAGTTGGGAGCGACGAGGCTGATATCAAATCTAACCAGATTCCCACCCGAATCACCAAAAGGTTAGAAGGTCACATTTGGGTGCCGCGACCGATACCAAGCCAATTGTTTGTCACAGGACGAGACAACACGACTGACGCGACAGGCGGACGTCACGTTTGGAGCAGCGACACCCAGACGGAGCAGCGAGGAGCGAACAGCTGGCGCCGCGGCGAAGACGTCACAAGTGTTGCTGTTTGAGGACGTCACAACTGGCGCCGTGGTAGATCAGGATAGAACGTCACAGTTGGCGCTGCGACCGGGGGACGACGTCACAGTGGATAAAGGCGTTGGTGAGATCCAGTGACAGGACCCAAAGAGTTTGAGTTCAATACCCTGTTAAGACAATCGTGAACTTGGAGAGGAGAATTAACAGGAGATAACTGATAACTGACGTCCATTAAACATAGCATGTTGAACTAGAACAGTCTACTCCAGTGAGCGAAATAAAGGGTTCAATTCGACATACCAATAACCTGAAGAAGGCCGGGGCGTACAACAGCCAAAACGTTGTAATAAATATGGCTACAAAGATGAGGACAATATTCCGAATTATATAAATAGTGTAAAGTATCTATATAAATATTTTACCTTATTTTAGTATGAAGAACCCCACCCCAAAGTTTGTAAAAATATTTTTGATACACCCTGGTACATGCGCTAGAATAACTTTCACACCACAAATTGCGAAAATTTCGAAAAATTAAACTTAAAACTCGTGTCATGCTCTTATATAGACTTGTACAATTTGAGTTTGTTGTTATTCACAACGCCAAACCAGTTCAGAAATGTGTAAACTATCAGCTGTATACAAGCGCCTTTTCAAATAAATGGTTATAAATAGCTCTCAGTGAGTGAATCCGGTGGGTCTTGGCAAAGACAATAATTCTTGGAAATTTGGGATCTGGCGCTACAGAATCACACACAATAAAATGAACCAGATGACAAAAACTACATCATTTTCGGAATTCCAACCGTAGCAACATCTAAAACGTTTATCAGATGTAACACCAAGAAAAAATTGTGACATACTCAACATGACGACATTTCACATTACACACAATAAAACATTAGATACTCCCATCAATACTGGAAAAAGCAATAACAGCTGCTGGACTTTTTTCCTGGAAAAATATGCTTTCAGAGAAAAAAATATGAAGTTTTAAGCAACTTTTGCAGTGGTTGCTCGGTCAGTGAATAACGAATTTTTCCTTATAAAGAAAAGTTTAATATTACCATATACTTGATTCATTTTTTTAGTTTTTAGCGTGTTTGACCAACAGAAAATTGTCAGAATGAAGATATTTATGTTTTCATTATAATCGTGTACTCTTCTCTAGAACAAGCCATTTTTGAAAAAAAGCTGATAACAGATGTATAGTGAAACTTATGTCAATAAATATGCCAAATCTTTCTCAGGGTTTTTCTTCGCTTTGACTGGAGAATAATTTGTCTGTTTGAAGAAATCGTAAAGAAATAAATGTTTATATTTGTATCGCAATTTTATGCCGATACTTTAACTGTAAATTTTGTTGCTTTTATAAATTAAAGATATTCGATTTGATTAAATTCAGTACTTGTAGCAGTGGTGGAATCATATCTGACATAAATGTCGACTCGTTTTAGCAACGCAAGATTTATTCGGTTCTCTGAAGAAAAGAAAAAAAAGAAAGTACAAAAATCTTTGACATTAGCTTATATATGTAGACAATACTTCATAACATTTATTTCTATGTTGGGAGGTCTGCAAATGAACTGGCTCCGCGCTTCTTTACGCATAATATCGTAGACGGTGATTAACAATCCTACAGGATAAAACACTATGATTTTTCAAAAGGTGGAAGAAGTCAAAACGTCCAGCTAACGAGTGCTAGTGTTTCAACAATTTCACTCTCCCTGGAGAAGGCAAAGTGAATATTACTCCACTATACTTACCCAAACTGATACGTATACACAATTGAATACACACACACGCGCGTGCACACACACATACATATATGTACACTTAAGTTAGAGTTCTGTACAAGATAAATTTTATAAAAGTGTCTTATGTTGATTTTGAAGAATTTAAAGCACGGGAAAGCTACATATTATGAAGATGAGAAATGACCATTTTTTTTTAAACTACAACATTATCTTATCAACCCTTAGTAGGTTATATAAAGCCAGAAATTATTTTTATTTATATAAATATAATTATTATTATTTATATAATATAAAATTATAAATTATAATTATTTATTTATTTATATAATATAAAATAGAATATTTTGTAGATAATGGTTTAGTAATACAAGTCCCACAAATTAACCTTTAGTAGGGATGTGAAAGAGCGGAATCATACGACTCGCAATGATATTTCCGTGTAAGTGAATATGACGAACCTAACAGGATTTGCAATTCGACTATATTGTTAACGCTTCTGTGCCCTTTATCCATTACAGTACCTGCACATTTAAGTTTGGATTGAGAAATCAGAGAGCCGTGTTCGAATTCCAGTCGTGACCGGTAAATTCCATTACGTGCTAATACCTTTGGCAATGTTATAAATCCACTTCTTCTCCCATAAGTTATGGGTAAATCTAGGACATCTACCTTTCTCTCTATATGTTGTCTATGAACAATATTTTATCCTTTACAGATTACTGAATCTTTCATAATTTACAGTACAATTTATAATCGTAATTTATCAACCAAAATTTGTCATGAATACTATATCTTGCATAAATGAACCGAGCAAGCTAAATTTCACAGGCGGAAATAAAAGGAAAAACACGAATGAAGTAAACGGAGGAGTTATTGAAGAGGAAATAGTCAATTCTAAACTTTCCAGACCGACAATTATAATCTTTTTAAAAAAATAGATACATTGATATGAAAATGAGCGAAAATGGAACATATTTGAAACGATATTCGATATGACCAAGTTAGTTTCTCGCAGAAGATAAAAAAAACGTAATACAGACAAGGCCTGCAACAGGATATTGCTAGTTAACGTCGGCATTATCGAAAATTAATGGAAAATTGCAATGCAAGTTTCACATGATTTTCAAAATTTAGTATGGCTAGCACGGACAACGTCACTTCTAGCGACTTAGACAGCGTCCTAGTTTAATACATGTAATAGTGGTTCAAATGGTCCTATTTTTCACATGACGAACCAGCTTTATGACAAATGCTTACATGCCAGTTCTAAATAATAGCGCTCTCACAGAGAGAATTGTAGGAGCTGTGGCACACGTGCACGCAAAAATATATATAAATATAATTATAATATATATATATATATATATATATATATATATATATATATATATATATATATATATATATATATATATATATGTGTGTGTGTGTATGCTTGGGTTCAGAATGTCCCATCAGTAAGATGTTGCTTCTACCTGAATGCTTATCTGAATTATCAATTTATTATATTCGACATTGATATTTATTATTAACAAATTTCGAAAAGTGAAATGAAAATATAGGAGATATTTTTTTGTAAAATAATACTGACTTAATTACATTGTTTTTATATTTGAACTCGGCAACATAATAATTATATAGTCAAAAATATTAATTCAGTTGTAAAAAATTAAACATATAGATAACAAACAGACACATATATATGCATTGATTTCAATACGCAGTGGCAACAGCCAGTTTCATGCTTAAAAGCATTCTTCATAACATGATGATCATTAGGTGTTGGTAACAACGTCCACATTTATATTTATATACGCTGTCTCCATATTGTGAAAGAGTACTATTATTTAAAACTGTTTTCAAATATTTCCACAGATACAATTATAATTCGGTCAAACACCAATGAATATATAAACATCATATAAATCAAACAGAATAATGAAACCAGAAGTAGTATGATTTAAATGTGATAGTAAATCTACGGAGCCTATAATTAATTTTTTAATAAATATATTTAGCATGGATTATTTGTTCTCTGCACCGATATATATATATATATATATATATATATATATATATATATATATATATATATATATATGCGTGTGTGTGTATCTTGTGTGTGTGTGTATATATATACATATATATATATATATATAGAATATATATATATATATATGCATACATATGTGTGTGTATATATGCATATATATATATATGTGTGTGTGTGTGTGTGTGAGGGGTGCGTGTGTGGGTGTGGGTGCGTGTGCGTGCATATGTTAAATTATTGGAAAATAAAAACGAAAGATTCTGATGTCTCTTATTTGATTTATTGACGAAGAGAACAATAAAACTGTTTCAATGTGATTGCCTTCTTGAATAGAATAGACAATTTTAATTACTTCACTTCGGCGTGAAAAAATTCAGTCACGTGATTTTTATTAATTTTTCTTTCATTCTGCTTTATTTCCGAGCATTTAAAATTGGTACAGCGGGGAGTATTTTCGTAACTTTATAGGAATTTCTGTTCTGATAAGCCCAAACAAACATAATTTTTTTTTCAATAACTTCCCAATAAATAAATGAAACAACATACAAACAACGCAGAATTGCGCCAGTATTATTTATCTGACAATATTTATTGAGAATATTTTACTTCAATAAAACTGATTCATAAGAATAACGATTTAGGTTCGTGCATTTCAGAGAATGATATTCGTTAACGCTTTTACTGTGGACTGTGTAAAGTTGTCCTTGGGTTCATTTAAACTTTTATTCAGTTATGTTATAAAATAAAATAAGACATACCTCGGCTGATTTAGAGGCAAACACTCAAGAGCGAGAACAGGATGTAAACGGGACAAAGCACCGTCACAACATGACCATTATCTTTCTTCACAAATGTTCCCGACACACGTGTTCCTGTCGAAAAATAATAGCTGTCCCAAACCCACACGTTCCTGTTGAAATAAACCACGTAAATCTATTTCTGCTGTTGTCGTATTTCTTTCTTGCAACCATACGCTTGTCTATAACAGTTAAAATTAAAAAGGTACTGTAAAGTTACTTAAATAGAACAAAGCTATATATTCTTTTATTTTATCTCGAATGAAAACAAATTATTGTTCTCTTGCCTATATGTAATCTCATGAGAGAAGAAAATAGATGACAACATTCTTTCCTTAATCTTTGGACTTGTTCACTTTCGGATGACGTTAGATTATTCGCTTTCTCAAAAAAGCCATCATTTCCGTTCAGTATAGTTGCAGTTGAACTACAGGTTGTTTTCTCAACAGGCGTTAAAGATACGTAAATATAACTGAGAAAGTGTCTGCAACAATGATTAGCTTCCTGTCCGAGCTAATGGAGAAACGTGGCAATTATTACTCAGACACAAACAAGGAAATACTATTTCTTTTAATTCTTTCACCTCAAGCAAGGCGACTATGTCACTAAGACGTCTGGGGATATTGTGAGTGAGAGGGAATGAGAAGATTTTGGTGAGGGGTCACGATAATAAAAGGGAATTCTACAAAAAAGACAGATAATGGCAATTGAAACTGCATATAAATTTTTGAAGATCGTTGCTGACAATGAAGCAAGAAATACGAAGAGAATTCCACAAGTGAGAAGTGCGAAAAAATATTCGAATAGAACTAATGGTTACATATAGATGTTTTAAAAGTAAAGATATTACAACTAGTTGCAAATATAGCGGAGCGATTAAGTACACGCGATCCAAGTACCAAGTAGAAAATATCATTAAAAGAAAAACAATGGACGTTTTTTTTTCTAGAAAAGAAGGAATTAAGCAACATTACGGCAGCAGGAAAGAGACTGAGCCGAGATACCAAGTCAAGACATATCTGTCTGTCTCTCTATCTCTCCCTCTCTTTCTTTCTTTCTTTCTTTCTTTCTTCTTTCTTCTCTTTCTCTCTCTCTCTCTCTCTCTCTCTCTCTATATATATATATATATATATATATATATATATATATACATATGTGTGTGTGTGTGTGTGTGTGTGTGTGTTATGTAATGAATTGTATCTTATTTGATTTTTTTAATGGAAATATGCGCCTTAATATCATATCTTATATATCCAGGTTGGTAGACGAAAGTAAATAAATATGCTCTTTGGTAAATAGATGTTGCATCTGCTCAAATATAGAGCATCAAATAAAATTAACTTTTAACGTAATATATATATATATATATATATATATATATATATATATATATATATATATATATATATATATATGCATACACCCACACATAGAACATTTTCCAACTATAGTATCCTGACTTTCAACACTCGACCACGTGACTTGTCACATTTGCTACTACTTGCTACACGCGAAAAGTCTTTCCCCTCTGCAACATATACCTCACTTAACATTATCTGGTAGAAATATTCACCGACTCACCCCGATAATATCACACGCAATATACCCTGATAGAGCATGTCAACTTATCATCAATGTTTACAATACCCCTTCAGCGGACACACACAAACAACATTAAATCAGCCGAGAAATTTTACGCCGATCAAAATTTAATTTTGTTGTTACATACTTCGACTGATTAGACAAAGATATGGTTTTGCTAATAATATATTTCCACTGGAAAATACCTTGCATACATAAAAATCCGTCGTAGAGTAATTTCCATTTGTGTGTTTGTTCCTCGGATGGTTGATGAAGGATACAGGAGTCTCCGAATTTTCCGATATTTAAACATTTTCTCTGTGCTACTTTTCTGCTTGTCCATTATTTTATTATTAACCAACATAACTATTCTCTCTCTTTCTCTCTCTTTCTCTCTCTCTCTCTCTCTCTATATATATATATATATATATATATATATATATATATATATATATATATATATATATGAACATAGAAGTCAACAATGTTTCATGTTAGACACAATCATCAGACCTGAAACAGGCAGGAAACAGACTGTCGACTTGTATATTTACACACGCACTATCTCTGATATTGAGCACTCTATCCCATAAATATGGCACATCTTAAGACTATATTTCTTCATATATATATATATATATATATATATATATATATATATATATATATATATATACACATGATATCTCACACCTCCAGCACGACTTAGAAATATCTCGTTAACACATGCACTATATGTGCGATATGTTGTAATTTTATTGCCATATATATCATATGTATGTATGTATGTATATCTCTCTGTCTGTATATATATATATATATATATATATACTATATGACCGTCAATGACATTTACATTGTAGCAAACCATCCACATTCCCTCTGCATTCAACCAGTGAGAAGCAAGTTCCACTCAAACTACTTCTTCCGCGCGAACCACTGCTCTTTGCACCCGACTCCCAAGAGTAGGTTTTCCTGATGGCTGCATTCGACGAGAGGATGAATTCTCGTGTGCTCTTTTTTCGTCATTGCTATTTCGTATCTGAATGGGCATTCACACTTAAAATTAAGCTGACAAGAATCTCTGCTAGTGGATGGTTTATATAATGTGTTGATTTAAGTATTGAAATTTTCGAGAACCTCTAAGAATCGGAGTTTATTTTTTGACTAAGGTCGTAGATAAACTTTTTATCAAATGTGGTTTTGAGAGTAAGCATTTCATTAGTTTTTCCCTAAAATAAAAATATCCTTTTCGTTACGGATATATATTTTAGGTTTAATGACCTGTTTAAATATTATATTTTCTAAATGAATTAAATGGAAAAGCACGCAGCGAGGCATTTCTATACTGACACTATTAGTAGATGTTGCCATTGTGGTCGTAAAAGGATATTTTTTTGCGCATGTATGTAATAAATTTTTGATAATTGGTGAGATGGAAGGATGTCGGGTAGAATTAAGGATTTAAGAATAATGTCAAAAGTTTGATCGACGGAGACGTTTTTGAGTAATTTTTCAACGTCGATTGACATTAAGATTCATTGGTTATGTACTCTTTAGAAATTGGAGGAATTCGTGGATTGATGCGATGCTCTAATTGATGGAAAGGTATGGGGTAATAATGTCATTAAGGAATTTTAATAGCTCGTAGATAGGGGATGGGATGTGGGAAATGATTGGTCGTCGGGGAGATTTGGACAAGAAAAATTAATAAAATGCTTATTCGCAGTAACTTTCTGTCTTTAATGAAACATTTAAGAAAGAGAGATTATTGCGTAAATACACACACACATATATATATGTTGATAATATTAGAGGTCCATATATATATATATATATATATATATATATGTTAGTGGTATATATATATATATATATATATATATATATATATATATATATATATATATAATATATAGGCTGTTTCGCTGTATCACAGCTCATCAGTGTGGCTAGAAGTCCGGTTGCCTCTAGCTAGGACCGAAACCAGACTGAATTGGCATCAGGCGGGATTCTACCATTAAGCCGTTGGCGCACGACCGGGATGAAATTGATTTTAAGCGTATTTATTTTTAGATAAAAACACAGTGACTGAGCGAACACGATTCGATTTACCAAAAAGTATAAAATTACAAGAGAACTGCATCCAAGTAGAACTCAATGTCCAGGACAGAGAAAGAATATAATATAAAAGGCTGAAAGACTAATATTCCATGGTTATAATTTATTATACTGGAATCGTAATCGCGATACAATTCATCAGACCTACAAATTGAAATCGAACCTACAAAGTCAAAATTCGGAATTTGTTGGTCCGATGAATTGGACCGTGATTAAGATTCCAATGTAATAATTTGTAACCATGGAATATTAGTGTTTGAACCTTATATATATATATATATATATATATATATATATATATATATATATATATATATATATATATGTGTGTGTGTGTGTGTGTGTGTGTGTGTGTGTGTGTGTGTGTGTGTGTGTGTATGTGTGTGTTTACATGCAAGCTTTCCACTGTCATAGACGTTACTATATCACGTCAAGTGTATGTTAAAAAACATTGTCATCTGGGCAAATCTTGTGATCTCGTCACCTGAATTTATGTATACAAGCGGCCATACGTTTTTGACTATGAGTGCTTATAAAACCGAATATTCACAAATATGTCAGTTGATCGGGATTATTAGACGCACAATATTTTGGACAAATTTCATCAATCGGCTGTTTTTCTCCGTTATGCCCCTTGTCCTCACAGGACTTAGGTGACCATGCCTCTCCACAATCTTCTGTCTTTGGAGCTATTAATATTTTTTTTTATTTCCCTGGAACCTGTTCCGCCGTACAATTCCTCAAGCTAAGTAAGTATGTTATGATTTATTTTCCTCTGAGGCAAAGAACGACTACGCATGGCATAACTTCACACTGAATAACAACGAATAACCTGCCTTCAAACTGCCTCTTGTTATATTTTTCAAACCTTCTTTCCACATTGTATGCCGTAGAGATTTTTAAAATGATTCTCCTTCCATCTGGAACGACATTTAATAATTTATTTGAATATAATATCTATTTTAAATCAACAAATTTGACACCACTCATAGGAAATGATATGATTCCTTCTAAAATACTTTAGTCATTTAATTAAATTTCGCATAATACCATTTCCTAATGTGGCACTAAATATATTTTCTTAAATTTGTTTTGTCTGTATCCATGGTGATTCTCTGCCTTCATATTCAGACTTTCAAACTAGTACACACACACACACACACGGACGCTTTTATAAATATATATATATATATATATATATATATATATATATATATGGGTGTGTGTCTGTACATACACACATGAAATGAAATGATATTTATACACACATACATACATATATATATATATATATATATATATATATATATATATATATGTATATATATATATGTGTGTGTGTGTGTTGTGTGTGTGTGTGTGTGAATGTGTGTATTGTTGCATTTATATCTGCATGAGGTTTATAAAAACATTCCTTTTCATTTGAATTTCTAATAATATTTGAAGAGAGGAAGAATTCAATGAAATGACTTTTTCATTGAAAGTTATCTATTGCATTCATTCTGAAATTGATTAATTGCTTTCAGCATGATGTTGATTCCATCTGATGTTGATACGAAGAGACGTTTCCTTCTTTTGTCTCTATGATACCACAAACTAATCGGTGTATAGTGAATTGGACAGCATAAGCCATTCACATCTTCCGGTGTCTATTTTCAAAAGGATCGAAAACCCAAATAAAGAAAAGATAATGATTATTTTCGTTGAAGAGATAAAAAGAACAACAAACAGATGTCCAAACAAATTAGCGGAATAGATTTTTACTTGTCAGCTGCAGTCAGAATATGAAGATTTTAAGAAGTTTTATATCCCGAAGAAACACTGTACTGAACTTTAATCTACAATACTATTCTGAGGGATAGGCATTTCAGTGCGAGAAAAAATAATCAAATAATGTTTCATACGTATAAGTATTTCTTCTTCTTCTTCTTCTTCTTCTTCTTCTTCTTCTTCTTCTTCTTCTTCTTCTTCGTATTATTTCTTCTTCATCTTCTCCTCCTCCTCCTCCTCTTTCTTCTTCTTCTTCTTCGTCATCATCGTCGTCATCTTCTTCGTATTATTTCTTCTTCATCTTCTCCTCCTCTTTCTTCTTCTTCTTCGTCTTCTTCTTCTTCTTCTTCTTCTTCTTCTTTGTCATCGTCGTCATTTTCTTCGTATTATTTCTTCTTCATCTCCTCCTTCTCCCCCTCCTTCTTCTTCTTATTTTTCTTCGTTATCGTCGTCGTCGTTGTCATCTTCAAATATTTCTTCTTCATCTCACCCTCCTCGTAATTCTTCTTCGTCATCGTCGTCGTCATCTTCTTCGTAGTATTTCTTCTTCTTCTTCTTCTTCTTCTTCTTCTTCTTCTTCTTCTTCTTCTTCTTCTTCTTCTTCTTCTTCTCTGTGCTGTGTTTCTTGAGGCCGTATCCGATCACGCTCCTCTACACCTCCCTATACTTTGCAGGTTTTAGAAATATGTTCTTTTTCACCATCCCACCCACTGCCCATTCTGCCATCAATTTACATAAACCCTGCAGTTCGGTCTCTGCTCCCATGACATTTTGTCCTGTTAGCCTCAAATTCTCCAAGCTCTCACTCCTCCATTTATTCCTAGAAATTCTAGCGTTTACGTTTTCATTCTAAGTATACGTGTCCTATTTGTCTCCATAAGACTTTCTCATGCTTCACATGATCAGTCTTTATTACTATCAATATCCTTCTGTAGGATCATTTTTATGTCACTCCTTCATCATTGAAACAATTTGTCCCCATTCAATGATAAATAAGCGGATTGTTGTTTTCGACATGGTGTAATGTTCATCAAGCTTGTCTCGGTAGATCATTTAAGACTGAATAGCGAGTTCGATTTCACTGTGTTTAGATGTGGCACAAGGCCTCAAGTATGGGACTATTTTTAGGCCTTGTCCCCCATCTAAACTACGTTTAGAAAATTACCGTATTACATAGCAATTCTGCATTTTTTTCTTTACACATTGTAGTATTTAATAACATTTGTTTTTAAATATTCTCATATTAACAAATTACTGTTTTGTAATTCTTTTAATGTCTTAACGATTAAAATCGTTAGTAAAAGTGTTAAATAGTTAATTTTAGCTTATATATATATATATATATATATATATATATATATATATATATATATATATATATATATAATTATTTAAAAATATGTTTCCAAATCGCGACATAAGAAGTCCCATGTTTCCAAAACAAGTCGAAAACTTCAATATAATTATTTAAATCATTTAAATTAAATTGAGTTAAAATAAGATGGAACAGAGCTTATTTTAACTCAATATAATTTAAATAATTTAAAATGATTTAAATAATTATATTGAAGTTTTCTTGTTTCTTGTTTTGAAACATGGGGACTTATTATGTCGTGATTTGGAATCATATTTAAAAAATAATTATATTTATGCTCTACTTTTTATCGAGCACTATTTTTTTAAAATAATAACTAAAATACTAAGGGACTTTTTATTTACCTAACCAGTTCCTTCCTATTTTCTATATATTTATATATATATATATATATATATATATATATATATATATATATGACGTCAGCTCGTTGGAATTGGTAACTCTCTATATCATATTTCTGGGTATTGTATCTCTTCATGTGCAGAAAACTTGTTTTATAATGAAATAATTGCTGTTAAAGCATTAAACATGTAAAACTGTCGCTAACGTGACCAATATTTCTTGGTTCTCGTGATAGCGACAATATCCCTTGGATCCTGTAAATGACTTGCAATTCTTACTGTGAATGTGGTAAACTAAGTTGTTTTGTATAGGGCATCGCCAGTTCAGTCAATTCTGTTCTGCTTTCGCGGGTTAACGTGTGACTCTTGATAGCAGAGCGGTTTTCTAGGTCTACATGTTAATTTATTTACATCGTAGAATCGATCAAAATATGTGAAATACCTGCTATAAACCTGTTGGCCAATGTGATAACTCTATCATTTCATAGGCAGTAGTCGAGATTCCCCAAAGCATTTGTAGCTTTGACGATCATCATGGAATGCGTTTACATTTATCTAACTTCCTAAACACGTAAATGACGTCACGTACTTCAAGTTGTTCGCTTCAATGTGTAAAGGTTTGTCTGTGAATTGATAAACTGGTGGAGATTTTCTGACCCCACCGAATCTTCATTAGAAAAATTGGCAGCAGTTAGATTATCTCTCGTTTTCTTTATGGTAAAGGTGAGGCCAAATTCTTTGAATGCAACATGTAAACTGTCGAAGAGTTCTGAAGCTTCTTCAAGAAATGCTGCAACTATTGCTGCACCATCACCAAAAAGCAGATCATGAATTATAATATTTCGAAGATGTGTTTTTTTTTTTTTTTTTGGCTTTGAACAATTGATGGTTGAAAAGACCACCACTGGCTCGAAATTGAAATTTAACACCAGTGTCCATGTCACGAAAGGAATATTTCTACAATACTGAAAAAATACTTCAAACAGAACAGGAGCCATGACACAACCTTGCTTCGTGTCATTTGTAACAACAAAGGAACTAAAGAATTCCCCATCGGATACAACAACAACATTCATCCCTTCGTGAAAGAAGATTATAACTTTGAATATTTTCCCTGAGATTCTAAGCTGTTTAAGAACTTTACTGAGAGCTTTACTATTTACAGTGCCGAAATACTTAGTAAGGTCATCAAACACCATATAAATCACTTTTTTCACTGACTTTTTCGGCTACCTGACAGAGTGAGAATATCATGCCAACTCAACAACATCCAGGGCAAATCTCATTGACAACGAGCTTGATAATTCAGTTCAAAATCAATCTATATAATAGTGTGTCAGCAATTTACAGCAGAGTGTTTTCTGTTACATTCATTCTAGTGTAGCAGTTAAATTGTAGTCTTGAGGAACACTACTCGCCCTACTCTGAAGAGCTTGTGGAGTTTTTGACTAAATTTTACTAACATTCTTGTACAATTCGGTCGGAATAACATCATTATAGGAGGGTTACCTGAAGTCATTTTTTGATGGAGTCAAAGACTTTATTTTAGATTGGTTTGAAAGACATTCCTTGCATTTCAAAACTTTCGGAAACGACTGCAGTACCAACTTCGTCAGTGACGGATGGTTCGTTTAAAGAGACTTGAATGCTGTTTCGACTGGAGGAAAATATCAGACATTTCTGACAGAATCTTCTGTCCATTTGAGGAGAGTACCGATAAATTTTTTCAGAAAACCCACACAGAAGATTTGATTATACTGGTGAATGTGTTTGCAGGACGATTCATATTTTTTGGAACTACTGAATAGACGTAATCGGCAAAAAATGATTGCCACAGAAACGGGTAACAACGAACTTAAAGTTTTATTAGACCCGGAGTTGACAACACAACAGTGCGCTTTTCGATGGACCATGCTGAAAGCAGCAATGTTTATATATATATATATATATATATATATATATATATATATATATATATATATATATATATATATATGTGTGTGTGTGTGTGTGTGTGTGTGTGTGTATTTATGCGTGAGAGCATGCACGCGCTTGTGTAATCCTATGTTCCTGTGTCATAAATCGATGAACCTTTGTCTACAAGTAATGAAAATGTCATGAATTTGTTTTACTTGAAAATGTCACCGCAAACCAATATTTCGATTTTATCATATATGCACGGGTCAAAAGTCAAAAATAATTCAGAAACGTTATTTTTCATTTAGATGATGATGTAATTGGATAGCATTTATATATTTGTAACGCATTTAACAGTTTGTAGCTGTAGCGTTACATACAAATTTACAAATATACAACAATTTCTAAATTGTAGAAGCTTTATTTTTCAATTTGCCAATCATGTCTTTGGATGATATTTATGCATTTTAACGCATTTAACAGTTTATAGCTAGAGTATAACAAACAAAACTAGAAATAAACAAAAACTGAAAACCTCTATATACATTTACAAACGTACATCTACATATAAGAACAGCTATACAAAGAAAAAGAATGTTGAATCTTTATCAATATTGTAGCATAATATACGATTATTATTTTTTTGTTAGACAAATTAAATGTAAGGTGAACCTTTTCTTTGTTTTTGCAGACCACATAAAGACCTCCTAAAGGAATGAACTTGATTTGTTCTGGGTATTTCCAGTCTAGATTTTTCTGGATTCCAAATGTTTTAGCGAAGTTTAATCCTTTTTTGTGATCTCTCAATCTACTTGATAGCTTGTGATAATAATCTGCATTGTAGATTTGGTCAGCAAAAATTCTGTAAGAATCTACTAATTTCTGTTAGCAAGTCTATTTTCTCTGGTAAAGGAATAAATGACAAGATCGCTAGTGACTTTCTAGAATTTCATCGTACATTAATTAAGTTTGGTATTTTTTGAAAGTTAATTTCCATTTTCTACGTTAAAGCGGAAAATTCGAGATAAATGAAATATAAAAATTTCATATCCTCACGCCATCATGCTGTTTCAATAATCTCTTTTTTTAAATTCTTCTTGAGCTGTTCGTAGTTATTTACAAGTGCACGTATAAACATATATTCGTTACTGGCTATGTATTGTTTCCTCCAAGTTCGTCTTCCATTGCAACTCAAACACAATGTCAAGAACATGATGTTGATCCGCAATGAATTGTATTTCTTCCAGTTTCTTTTGAGCAAATATCCTTTTCATATGAATGAAATCCCATTCTTGCTTCCACAGTTCGGATTTCTAGTGTCAGCAGCAGTCATCTTTCTGCTCTTCCATAAATTGTATTTATCCAAAACAGCTGTTATTCCTTTACAAAAGTATTCGCTTTCCCGTTTGGTAGATGAAATGCTTTTAACGTAACTCCTCTTCTTTCAATCTTCAAAGCAAACACTTTGTTATTATTTGCCATCAATTCTTTTACCATGAAAATGCAATGACCAATTTTATAAGTGTAGCGTTTTCTTCATTTCCTGTTTAACAGCGTCTTTAATAATGAATCAGTAAATACCAGATTGGGAAGGTGTCTTAAAGACAATCCCTTCTCAAGATAAATGCTGATAAACATTTGCTGGTTGATATCTTTGAAGATGTTACTAATTCGGTTGCGGTTTTTTTCTTCCTTTTTCTTTTAGACTGTTCTTCTGAACTTTCGAACTCTTAATATTCATTGTCTTATTTGATCTCTGATTCAGTCTTTGGTGTGTGAATTGAAGTTATTTTTGTTATTGTTGCTAATGTCTGATCCAATGCCACTTTTCTTCTTTTAGGTGAATGAATAGTTTTGGAACACGCAGTCTTTCTGGTTATATATCTAGCATGTCCTTTGCTTTAGATCTGAAGATCATAGAACACTCTCTCATCACTACACAGTCATGTAACTTTTTTTCTGTTGTGATGTCACATATTTATTCAATTGATCAAATTTTCCTCTTTTCTAACATTCATCGTCGGTGTTCAACACTTGTTTCAGTTTGCTTTGATGACATCAGTTGATCAATTTGATAAATTTAAATTCTTTTGCCAAAAACGTTGATACTTCTTTAGCGATTTCCTTTATAATTCCTTTTCTTCCTTTGATGGCTGCTCCGAGGTGAAGATAGTGACAAACAAATTTGGATTTTGAGTAATATCCTGGTTCTTCTTTCCTTATGTGGTTCTTGAAATATTATGAGATTATTCGTCCATATTTTCTTGTTTCTTTCAGTGGCAGGTCACTTTTTTATGAGACATTATGGTTAAATATGAATACTTGGAGATCTTTCTGCTAATCAATCAGCGTTTCTCAGTTAGGAAACTTATATACACTGAAATAAGAAAATATTTCATTACAAACGCAACTCACTTTACCCATACGCCTTATCTTAACGGCAAACCTACCCCACCCAACCTGCGCTAACGTTGATAGTGTACCACAAAATACACATTATAAATTTTCAGTAAGTTCCAGAAGATTCAGAAACTAGAAGTCTTAAAATTTCTAGAAGATTCAAAATTTTTAGAATATTACAGACATTTCTGGAAGACACTTTAAAGTTCTAGAATTTCTAAAAATTCAAGAATGCTCGAGAAACTCGTAGTACTACACTACTTATATACGATTTTAGAAATTTCGGGTTGGAAATGGCATTTTAATAAATAAACTGAATTAAAACTTATTTATTATTTTTTAACGAAATTGCATTGAATAGAGGAAATCAATTATTTTGCAAAATTCATAACCCCGATATATATATATATATATATATATATATATATATATATATATATATATATATATATATATATATATATATATATATTCTGGGTATTCGACTGACAAGAAAATTAGTGTTGACAGAGCTGTTGTCCTTGCCATCCTTTTGTCCGTCTCAGAATCGTGGACTCTATACAGGTACCATATATTCCAGCTGTATGTTTTCCATAAAATCTCTCTTCGTGCAATCTGTGGAGTTAACCCTCAAGATAGGACATCTAACGTAGATCTGTTTCACAGGTGTAATATTGGACGAAACGAGACATTTCTCATGCAGTCTCAGTTACAGTGGATTGGTCATGTCTTGAGAATGTCTGATGACAGGATACACAAGATCCTAATGAACAGCCAGTTAGATCAGGGCTACAGGAATGTACGACGCCCATGGCTTAAATAGAAAGAAAAACTGAAAAACAATTTTTTTTAGCTGTCAATATACCACATAACACCCTTGAGCACTTAGCATTGGAGCGGTTAGAATGGAGATCAATGTGTTTTTAGTGGACCCAGCAGTTTTCATTTTGATTGTCTGAATCATCTTCATGAAGCGATGGCAAGGAGAGTCCATTATATATATATATATACACACAAGGTAACCAAAAATGTTCAATTTTAATTTTATCCCGATTCATAGCCTTCCTTTTTTAGTAAATTATTTATTTAGTCTTTATCTTTAATTTTTGTATGTATTAGTTCTGTTGTTGTTTTAATAAACAATATCAACAGGTGAAAATATTATCTACTTGCTCATTTCAATACTAACGTGGACTAATGATTAAAATATTTTAGCCAAAATCTCCTGGACATATTGTCTCCCATTTACCCATGTGACTATGTAAGTTAAACTTAGTTAATATAACGTACTTGTCTTATGTTAAATAAAGTCATCTGAATTGTTGATGACTGTATATATTCTTATATAGACATATATCACGATTATATTTGCCGGATTTTCTATTCAGTGATATGCACATAATTCTGTCCATGGTCTGTGCTCTTATTTCGAAACAATATAGATTCCCACATGGTTGACTGATGGATGGTATCCATGTAATTGTCCTAAGTCCATGTCCTCCTGAACCGGTCACTACTTTTTTCCAAATTCTACAACAAATTACTTGCACATGCGTGTTTTCCTGCTTGTTGGAAATCCTCCTTTTTCGTTCCTGTCATTAAGATATCTCGTGAACATTCTAACTCCACATTTACCTTATTTGGGCAAAGTACTAAACGCTTTAATCAACATTGAATTGATTAGGTATCATATTTAACACGACCGCATAAACGGATTGGTTTTAGTTTCTCTTGATCTACCGCCGATGTGCCAAATGTTATTATTGAACTTATCTATCAGACTTTAGATACGAACGATGGAGCTCAATATGTCTTTGGTTATATCGAACGCGTTCAACGGTTTGGCCTGCTGGCTTATTCTCACAAGCTCAATTAGTATGGTGTCTCTGGACAAATATTTGGCTTAATCCAAATGTTTTTAGGAAATAGCTTTATTAATTTCATGTTAAACGCACATGCTTCTAGATTATTTCACATTAATACGGGGATATCTGAGGGCTCTATCATTGGACTTACGTTGTTTCTTATGCTCAAAGACTTCAAATAAATATTTATGCTTATGACTTAATAATTCCCCCTCTCTTAGTCTCAATACCGACAAAGTAAAACCGGCGTTGTTCCCCAAAATGAAATCCAATCCGGCATATAAATTACATCGCCACCGAAACAAGCTGTCATTTAATCACCATAGAGAATCTTTTCTGCCTTCCATCAAAATGATTCGAGGAGATCAGATATTTGCGTCTTCTTATTTTATGTCTTGCACTGATGTGAAGCTGAGTACATATATTAATCAATAGCTCGGTGTACCGTTAGGAATTTAGGTTCGTTATTTCACGTCTAAATCTCCCTTGCACTTGTATCATCATCCTCATCATCAACCTTTGACACCCGTATGGTTGGTTGGAACTTCATTGACAATCCGTTTCCATACTGTTCGGTCCTGCATTGCTGTCTCAAGAGCTCCAATGTCTAACCTTAAATACTGGGCTATGGTGTCTGGGAAAGTCAATTTTTCGAGATAAGGTGTGCTTTCCTCCTTGATACCTTTTTTGCAGTAATCCAAGCATACTATATGTATAGCTATATGTATGTTCTGTTCTAATAGTTTCTTTACTTGCACTTCCTACCTGAGGAACTCTCTTCTGTTTTCTTGTTCCTCTGCATCCTACAATTTTCAAAATTGTAAAAAAACAAACAAAAAAAACGCCAATTGTCTTCCTGTACATTTATTTTACTTTTTCATCCCTAAAGCTTTTTTGTTCTCGACCACTCTCATACTTGTGTCTCTTGTGTCTTCGTGACATTGCCATCTTACTTAAAACAAATTGCAGTTGCAGGATATAATCATAAAAGTATTACAATACTTCAAAATTCCGGCGACAGTACACGAAAAAAATGACCAAGCAATCTACATTACAACAACGGCTTAACACAAAACTATTTTAATGTCCATTATGGGAAGTGCATTGTCATTTATTTTGTAGGTCATTTGTGAAAAGTGTAATTATCGCTAAAGAATTATGGCGTTAATGCTGCACTACATATCAAATACATGGCAATCCTAAAATTACAAAAAGATAAACAGATGTAAAAACCTAATTATTAGAAAATTAAAGTATACTCATGTTAATGTTTTTAGTTTCAAGAAACAAAAGTTGGTATCAATAAAACGACATCAGGTGAATTAATGTTTTAGCGTTTTTATTAATATTCAGATCTTAGTCAAGTTTAAAATATTTAGAAGATGATCGGCAATGAAATCACAACTCGGAAGCCGACAAGCGTAAGCGATTTGTGTTAAAGGCTACAAGAAAAAAAGGACTGCATCATAATTAAGCAATGACTTAAACTACTAAAGTGCGTGATTTTAGATGTAAGGAAGTGATGTACATGTTTGCACATATTCTTAATAATCTGTATTAAGTTTAAATTTATAAATGTTTTTTTTTTTTAATTCTTTTAAACATTTCACCACAGACAAGGCGAGAATGCCATTAGTACGCAGGGGGTTACAGAAAATGAATGAAGGCGGATATAACAGGGATTGTAGAAAGGATAAAAGATGAACGGGATTTAAGAAAACAGAACATGGCGATTGACGTTGCATATTTTGAACGTAGTATTTTTCAGGGCAGAATGTAAAAGAAGAAATTTCCACAGGCGGGAAGTTCGAAAAACCACAATGCTGGATTAAAACTTGCGGAGAATCGTATGTCTATTTACTTTTTTTTGTAATTTTATGCTGAATTTTCTTTAAAAAAATGTTGCTCTAAAACTTGATATCGTTTTTCTTAGTTCTTTGTTAAACTTTACCTTAGTGTACAGCGTTGTCCCAAAGATTTTTCACCCTTCCAAAAAGAAATGAGAACACTACCGTGATAGAAAGCACATGTACTGGTTTTAGTTTATTAACTTTCATTGACGCTGTCACATATCAAGAAGGTCTATGGGAGCTCGTGTCAGTCATCTGGAATGAAGCAAATATTATGTAGGGATGACAAGACATTCGGACCACCCTGTAGAATAAAACAAAAAAGTATTTATTGAAATATATATTAAAAACATAACCATAGATTTAGAAAATATTTATTCCTCAAATTCCTCTCTCAACTATTGTCGGTAATTGTATATAAACATAGATTTGTATAGATATAGATTTATAAATATGCATATATCTTATTTCTTTCTCATAATATACGTAGACGTGGTAATGATAAAACTAACCATTTCATCAAGAAGAACATTTCGGCATTTCATTGATAGAAAAGCGATTGCTACGTTCTCTTGAAATTTCTGAAATATTTCCCTTAAAATGATTTATCAGGAAAATATTTTTCTCAAATTCAATAATGATTTTCTCTATTGATAGGTGTTTCCTTTCTATCGTTCAACTTGAAGTTGTGTGGAATGTCAGTATCTTGTTTATGGAATCATTTTAATTCCATTAGAAGTGATATCTATTCCAAAGGTTGTAAAATCCTCAACTTAATCGGTTTTCTTATTTGGTACAGTACTTTGTTATTCAGTAGCGACAGTCAAAAAAGATTCGGAGAAGGACGGTACTCGTTAAGCCGTAGATGTTTTGTTTGTTCAAGTCAATTTTTAACAATTAACCTGAGACAACGGTTAGATATTTCTGAACGGGTTTGGCACCAGGCATGACATCCATAGGAAAGATTCGAACAGATAAAACTAAGAACACTGGGCACTTTTCATTTAGGTTTTATTTCGGTTCTGTGGTAAATTGCAATGTTGGATGAAACTATATCTTGTGTTCTATTTACTTATTTGCTCTGCTATTTTTTTGAAACCCGGTTCATTCCTAAAAATAGGATAAATATTGAACCAGCACATTTATTTTGTTAATGTGTTTAAATACATGGGTTGCTATCCATTTCATTAAAATGGAAATAATTTCGGCGAGCGTACTTTTTTCAATATTATCTTCTTTCCATTTAACTCAAAAATAATTCAAGAAAATTCTTGTTAAGGCTTCAATCCAGACAGCAGGCAATGCTATCTATAATTTCCTATTTTCACTCCTGGTAATTTCGCTTCCATCAGGTGTCCTTTACATGCTAATACTTAATTCTTGACGACGTCAAATAATCACAGACAACACACAAAGGAAGAAAAATGTAACTACTCCCCACGACACATTCTATCTAAAACCAATATTCAACTCTTAGCATCTCAATTATCAGGTTTTACGAAACCTTTTATTTTACCCAGATGTGTCTGAAGAATTCTAAGAAGCTCGGTTAGAGAATAAGAAGCCATAATTTCTATCGTAGATTAATCCGTGTCCAAATTATCAACCTTCATTCCTCGTTTTCTTTCTGTGTTTGTCCCCTCGTCCCTGTCGGTGTATTCTTGCTTGTGCAGCAACAGATTTTGTAAGAATTATTATTTTGGACCATTTATTATCCATATGGATGTTAAGATCCAAGGCAAAAGTAAATTCATGACTCATATCAAAATATTATTAAAAG